>JAJMJU010000036.1:0-88529 GCA_030563705.1 Australozyma bambusicola | reverse complement strand
ATGGGTACAAAGCTTCTTTAGCGTGTCGATTGCTTTTAATGGTTGTGACTTTACAATGTTCTTGTTCTGTTCAGATGTGATGAAATGCTCGTAAACGCTCCGCTGAAAGTCTGTGAGGCCAACATAAACCACATACTCATATTTGATCGGAAGATATTTCGACAAGATGTCGTTTGTTCTGCGAATGATAAATTTAGAGACAAGACCCGACAATTCTGTCAATTTCAAGTCGCCCTTCTTGATCTCCTCATCTGTCGCCAGCGCATCTCTACCTCGAAGTATGATGTTTTCGTAGTTTCTTCGAAACTGGTTGCGCGTGCCCAAATAGCCCGGATTTGCAAAGTTGAGGAGCGAGAAATACTCCAGAAGATCGTTTTGGATCGGCGTACCACTCAAAATCACCCGCCGTTCACACCGAAGCGCATTGAGAGCTGTGAATGTCAACGAATCGCCATTCTTGAGTCGATGGCCCTCGTCCGCTAGAAGTAGGCCGACTTCTGTCACTGCGAGCTTGTCTACATTTCGACGCAACGTTTCGTACGATATAATTAACACTGGCCGCACAATATTTCGCCCAGCGGCCACAGACCATTGTTGAAGCGCCTGGCCCAAGTCTGCGGTCTTGGTGGATTTGCCATCGACGGCCAATGGCGTGAGAACACCCTCACCAAGCCACTTCACGATCTCGTTGGCCCAATTACGCACCAATGATGACGGACACACTATAATACACTTTTCAATCGTTTTCTTTCCACGCGGACTTTGCCGTAGGAGTGTCCACATCAACGTGAGACACTGCAACGTCTTTCCGAGCCCCATTTCGTCTGCCATAATGCATCCCTTCGCTTTAGGGTCTTCAAGACCGGCAGTGCATCGGTACAAGAACTTGACACCGGCAACTTGGTGCGGACGAAGGATCTTGGCGAGTTTTGGGTCGATTACCACAGGAACGTTCGGGTACTTTTTCGTCGAATCTTGATCTTTACATATCCCAAGGATCTCAGCAAGAGATTTCAGCGGCCTATGTTTAAGTTTCTTTTTCGGTGGTGCCTCTGCCTCGTCTTGGGCCGACCCGTTCTCTTTTTCCGCATCTTCGTCTACATGTTCTATATCCAGAGATACAGAACCCAGCGGCTCCTCCAGCAGCTCTTTTTGACCCGATTCAGGGGTCCCACTCTCTTCCTTTGACTCATTCACGGTCGGAATCACATCTACAGTTGGGTCATACAACACAATGGCGAATTCGGATGTTGGATCATGAAGTGCTCGTGGAGGCACCACGATCTTGCGTCTGGTGCCCAATGGTGGCGGTGCAAAGTCGAAATTAAACTGTTCCTTCCGAGAGTTGCCCTTTGCAAACGGTACAGCAAACAGCTTGCGGAGACTTGTCTCGCTGCGGTTGATATTGTCACCCTGAAGTTTTGCCCTAGGCAAAAGGGCTCCTCGCCGTTTTGGACGAATGAGCTCGCCCTCTCCATTAATACCAAAGCTATTATCTGAACCAGAATCGCCATCTACATAGACCTTGACGCCCGCACGCGCCTTCCGTTCAAGGCTTGCGTACTTATCGGTACGCGTCTCTCTGTTAACAAACGGGACGCGAAATGGCTTGGCGAGACGACTTGCAGAATCTGTTACTTTTGGAGGACGATTTTCTTTGGGAATACCGGCGCCGGAACCGTGGGGGGTGGTAAAACCAGTCAACGGTTTTCTTTTCATGAAAGTTGTTGTCAGTAGTAGTAGTATGAAGTCAGACGGGAGTGAGTAAACAAAGGGAGAGGAAAATGCGAGAATGGAAATGGGAATAGGAAATTGAGTTTGATTATGAAATCTTATGAGAAAATAAGTTTGAAATTCTTAGTTTAAAAAATCGGGTGTTCGTTTCATTGTAATTCATTAAATACCTCCCGATCTGCTATTGTGATGATCATCTCATCTCCACACTTGATAAGTCCTTATCGCATCTACTGAAGTGTCGAAAAAAGGGTACAGAAATAAAGAAAACCACAGATATACAGCCTTGGACCGACTCTTTCTACTACAAAAAGCACAATTGACTCTTTTCCTGCTTTCGAAACTTCCCAATAATCACGTCCTCATCATTCTTCGTTTCTTTCACATTTAACTCCAACAACCTTATCCACCAGTTTTTCCCATTTACATCCACCCCATTCATCATGGACGATATTTTGGCCAAGGCAAGTAATCAGGCAGTCTCATTTGCTATCCGTTCGGGCATCTCCATTGCTTCCGGGTACGCCATACGGACTATGACCAAGATGATGGATCGAATTCCTGAATCCGAGAAAAATCGTCTTGTAGCAAAACGTAATAGTCTTCAGAGAAAGATCTCGGCTCTTTCCGTGTCACTTGACCTCATTAAACTCGCTGCCGCACGCGGAAATTCCGTTTTGGACGCAACTGTTGAATTGGTAGACGATTTAAAACAAGAGCTTGATCTGTTCGACGCCACTGTGGCAGAACTCGAGAACGACCATAAAGCCATCAGTCAAAAGGATAGCGTGGCTCTAATTGAGTCGAAGATGGACGCATTGCGTCAAATGATCAACGAGGCTATTCCATTGATCAACTTATCGCTCATTACCAGCGGGGTCAACCTCACCAACGTAATGCAGCCGCGCATCTCCGCAAGCCGCCTTCTACAGGCGGCTAATAGAATCAATGCCTCCAACATTGCCTTTGGTCGCGGTGGCGGCGCTTCAGAGGTCCAGGTTGGACCCACATTTGACCTCAGATTTTACTCTGTTTTTTACAACCCCAGTCGACTCAAATATATCGAAGAAAGGCCTGAAACATCCCCAACCACTGGGGTTGATGCAGCACAAGATATCACCGCCGTGCTGTGGAAGGAGGAATTTGCCCGTGCCGAATGTAGACTTGTTCGCGTACCCGGAGACTCTTTCAAGTATCAGTTGTTGATTATCGAGAGTTTTGATGATGGGAGGTACCACGACGACGATGAGAAGCCGAAGCGCCGGGTAATACCAGTAGAAGAAATCAAGAAACTGTATTTTAGTGCCAGCGGGCGATTACTTCGGCTCGAGGGCTCTGATTTGCCTGTTCTTATTCTCAAGACAAATAAGGACGTGACAGAGTACGTAGGGTTAGGTGAAACTGACGAGGAAACCGATTCTGATAGTTCTAGTGAAGATTCTGACAATTTCGATGGTGAAGAAAAGACTAAACCTGATAAAAGCGCGAAAAGGTTAGAGGAAATGTCCCCTAAGCTTTCGTTGCTCGAATACTTGATACGGTTGTGTGCTTTACAAAGCGAGGAGCAGTCTTCGATCTTGGAAATCAGCGACGAAAAGCTTCTTTTGTATTTACAAGATGAGGTCGACAGCGCTGTTCTTCCTCAGAGCCGGGAATCGCGGGCTAGCTTGGCGGCGCAAAAGTTCAAGACCAGCCAGTTGTTGGAAAAGGACTCTACGATGAATCGCTTGTCGAAGTTGAAAATCGATGATTAGGTGAGAGATTGATGAGAGGTGGAAGTGAGAAAGCGACAGAAGAATCAAAATTTCCTATTTCAAAAGAGAGTATTTCAAGATGAAAATACTTATCGATTTTACCTAAGAGATATGAAGCTGAGAGTGTTCTTAATTACAGAACATTCTTCTCAATGAAATTCTCTCTCAAAAAGGTGTATTGACAGAAAGGTCATATGTAGAATGAATCTTGCTTCTATGCCAACAAGACCAATAAGTCGGTGTCATGCCGTTCCTAGATTAGTTTGTATTGGCTCTACTGTTATTCTCTACGTTACTATAGCACAAATAGTATAAAACTCCATACAAAGAGACAAGTTTCCATTACAATAATAATTCGCGGCTTTAACAACTCCAAATAATTATCTCTTTCATCTTATACCAACTCTTTACATTCAATTAAATGTTTCAAAAGTACTTTAGTGTACCTAGACGACACTTATTACCTATTATATCTTACAAACACTTATACAACCGCCATTATGCGTTAACCAATTATCCTATCCTAGCATAAATCGCCTCATTCTCTCCATTAGCTCCTCTTTAATACCATCCATTTATCGTAAATGTTCTCCATTTTATAAATCATCAGCACATTTACGCACGCTTTTCCAAACCGCCTAAAAAGTCCTGGAACATCGGAATACTGTTGTAATCCTGAAAATCTGCCGAAACGCCGTTGCCCAAAGATCTCCGCATGTCCAACGTGCTGTCCCAGTCGCTCTGTTGTTCAGAATCGGCAATTACGCCCATTTGGACATCTTCGTCTTCCTCAGGCACTAAACCGCTAATTGATGGAGGCTTAAAGAACAGACGCTCTTGCGTCATTACTGGCGTACGCATGGAGGTCAGCCGTGGCGAGTTATCTACCAGGAGCCCTGTTTTTAACACGAGTCCACTCAGGTGCAGCAGAACGTGCGGCAACGACGAGTGGTCCTTGGCAGCCACGTTGTGACCAAGCTGAGAGTGCGAGCGCGAGAGTGAAGATGCTCTACGAAGCAGCTGTGGCGCATGTCGGCCTGTAGGAACCGAATCACTACTTGCACTGATTCCGACACCAGCGCCAGAGCCGACATTCGTGCCATGCGTATGTCCAGAATCTTCATCGCTCAGAAACGTCATGGGCTGCAGATCTGGGAAAAGAGCGGACAGGGAATTGTACGATGTTAAGTTGAAGTCGTCTACCGAGTTATTCCCCAGCAACAGGAACGGCGGGAATGCTGCCGAGCTCAGCGTTTTCAGGAATCCGAGTTGTGATATTTGCAGCTCGAACAAGTTCTGTTTGCTGGTGTTGGAAGATGTGGATGCGAGAGAAAGCACACTTTCTGGCCGCTTCATTTTGGAAGTGGACCCGACAGTAAACGATGTTGATGCTTTCAACGGGTGAGGGTGGTACGTGGCCGAGCCCGCGCTTGAAAGGCCATTGTGTGCGGTGCTACTGAGCGACGGAGACGTCACGAGATGCAGTAATTGTTGTTGCAGGCCAGCGCGAGACGTTGCAGTGAATATATGAGCCAGCGCCGAAGCAGGTGTGGCCGGATTGAAGCTCAGAGATGAAGCAGCGGCGCCCGTATCACTGGCACCCAGAACGCGCACCAGATGCGGCGCCAGAATCGGCGTTCTTGGTTGGTTATGATCTTTACTGGCCGCAGCCGTTGTGGACGACGAACGGCTTTCTGGCTGTGGTGTGTGCGACGATAAGCTGCTAGCAAACAACATGGCACGCGTATCCAGCGTCTTTCGGGATGCGAGCTCGCGCGGATTTGAGTCTATTGGTCTATCAGGAATAGGCAGTAATGGAAGAGACTTGTCGTCCTCGAAAGATGCCGAGCCGACCAACGGAAACAATGGGAACATGTTCTCCATCGCGTCGAGCTCTGCATCAGATGGCGCGTTCGTCATTAAGTTCAAATTGAGCGACGCCTGTGCCGACGCAGCGCCCACATCTTGCAGAAGCGACAACGAGTCCAAAGACGAATCGTAATGGGTCCCATGGTGAAGGCCAGGTACTCCAGGTATACTGCGTTCGCCGTGGAGTACTTCCAGCTCAACCAAATAGTCGAGAAGTCCCTGTGATGAGTCAAAATGTGTACTTAGATCGTCGTAGAGATATCCGCCGTCAATATTGTACCCAGCGGGCTGTTGCAGGTGTCCCAGCGAATGGAGCGAGTGGTTTTGTGGAGGTAGAGAGTTCAAGTACTGGTTTTGTGGAGGGAGAGAGGAGTTTTGAGGATTTACCTGCAAATGTGAAGGAGGCTGGGAGTCTACAGATTGAGAGCGACTAGAGAAGCCCTGCGGGGGTTCAAAGTGAGCATCAGATCTGTGTAGTTCACCTGCTGATTCTGCTGGGGGTGAGTACTCGCTTTTCTTTTTCGGCTGCTTCTTTTCTTTGGAACAAGTGCAATGTGAGTTCTTGTGACAAAGACACGATGCGAGATGCGTTCCCGGTGGTTTCCCCTTCTTGCCGCATGAACACGACGAGTGGGTGTTTTTCAATTTGCGCTGCTCGCGGCAGTGCGGACATTGTGACGCAGGACGACCTTTAGGTTTGATCATCGTAAGTGGTTTGTCGGTATGGGTACAAGAACTGACCCGATGGCCACGAATACACCTTTCGCAGGCATATTTGACACCGTTTAGAAGAACCATTGCAGGGGATAAATAGTGTATGAGAGGAGATGCTTTTCAGGTAAGCCTATATTGCGAAAGAATGAGGCACAAATGTGATACTTTAATAATGCAAGGGGTATCAGCAGACTTTACTTCAAAATTTCTTTAGCCTTGGAATAAGTGGGGATCGTGGGCCACTCCTTTCACCTCCCTTTTGTGGTTCTGGTTTGTTCAACGCAAAACACCCAGGATATCAATCGAAAGCGATGACAAAAAGTACTATGCCGTCTCTTTTCTGGTTCGAAGTTTAGACCGCCGAGTCTATAACGAATCGCCAACAGCTAGGGACGTCGCAAAGACAAATTATCGACGTTGCTTACCAAAGTCAATTGAGGCACCCTCAAATATCGGGAAACAGACGCAAAACAGCCCTAAAAAAAGTACCTCGGACAGAATAAATCGCTCAGAAAATGTTTCAAGCAATCTCAAACAGTGTAAGCCTGTTGACGAGGTTCCAGCTGGGAAATACTGGGTGGCTGGTAATTAGGTAATCAGGGCTTGCAAAAACACTTGTAGGACAGCTACAGAAAAACGGAAAGCTGGGTCACGCACGTCGAGACGGCAGGAACAAGATGTGCTACGTCAGACGGCCACAGAAGCAACGGGGCGTGGATTATATCGGGTTTTTCGTCTTTCAGGTTGTGCTAAAAAGAGGGAAAAGAGGTCGCGGTCGTGCAGGGGCTAATGTGTTCTCCAATATCGGTTATATGCAGGTGATCTCGGGCCCTGGCCTTCCCATCCCATCATTTCTCCCACCCACCAATCTGGAATTATTGCGAGGGAGCTACATTGAGACTTGACAGGAGAGACAATTTAGGTTCGTAAATGTTCGTAAATGTACGACTTTTGTTGCTTCATGCAAACCTTATCCCCTTGGAGTTCTTACGTCACATAGCTTCTTATAAATTTTTCTATTACACATCCGTACACCACCAGATACTTTTTTTATATTTTTGAAACATATTGCCGTTGAGAACAGGCCTCATTATCTCCGGAAATAAATATCCGAATCCTGATGCCTATCTGGGGTTGCCTGCATACAAGACATGTGGGGTCTCTTATCCGACTGGCTACCCCATCCAGTAGACGAATATAAAAAGGTCAGCGATTTTCCACGTCAGCCAGGAAGAATAAGGAGAAAGAAGGTGGAATCTTTTCTTCAACATTCGGACAAAGCAACTGTCAAGAGCTCATAACCGTCCAAGGCTCACAACAAGGAACGGGCTACTAACCAACGAGTTTGGATATATAAGTACCGAGTGGATCCCAGTATCTGTGCAATAGACAGTGTAACGAAGAATTGGCGAGATAAGGAATCAGAGGAAGAAAGACTAAGATCGAATTCAGAAAAGTCGAGGAAAGACAGGAAACTATAGGCAACGCGGGGAACTGAGTATTCAACTAAAAGACCGAAAAACCGCTTCCATATCAGAACTCTTTGAATCCTCTTTTTCTATACTTCCGAAATGTTAACGTATCAAGAGGTCAGTGCTCACAACACCAAGAATGATTGCTGGGTCATCATTCACGACAAAGTTTATGATGTAACATCTTTTTTGCCGGATCATCCCGGCGGTTCAGCCATCATTTTGAAGTACGCGGGGAAAGATGCCACCAAAGCATTCGACCCGATTCATCCTGGCGACACGTTGACGAAGTATTTACCCAAGGAATGCCATTTGGGGCCTGTAGACGTGAAAACGAAACCGAAAAAAGTTAAGAAACCCCAAAAGGATTCAGCCAAAGAGCCTGTAACGACGGGAGAATTCGCGAAAGGACAAGCGCCGAACGTAGTAGGCGAATTTGATGTGGAGTACGACGAGATGGATGGCAAAGCATCGATTGAGAGCACACATGAGGGAGTAATGAAAGACTCAAAAAGCACAGAAGTTTATGACGACGGCGACGACGATGACGACGACGAACTTTCTGAAGATGACAAGGTACGCGCTCGTAATCGTAAGAATATGCCTGGAATCTCTCACATCTACAATCTCCATGACTTCGAATACGTTGCCAAACACACGATGGAAAAAACCGCGTGGTCGTATTATTCTTCTGGTGCGGATGATGAGATCGCATTGCGTAACAATCACTTTTCGTACCAGCGGGTTTTTTTCAACCCCAAAGTATTGATTAATGTCCGCAACATCGACTTATCGACAACTATGCTTGGTCGCAAGACGTCTGCTCCCTTCTACATTACCGCTACGGCGTTAGGCAAGCTTGGCCACCCAGACGGCGAGAAAGTGCTAACAAAAGCAGCTGCCATGCAAGATATCGTGCAAATGATTCCTACGTTGGCGCTGTGTTCATTTGATGAGATTATGGATGCCGCAGACGGAAAACAGACTCAATGGTTTCAGTTGTACGTTAATTCAGACCGAGAAATCACGAAAGCCATCGTCCAGCATGCCGAGAAAAGAGGCGTCAAAGGGTTTTTCATTACGGTAGATGCACCTCAGCTAGGACGCCGAGAGAAGGATATGCGGCTGAAACACATTGAGGACATTTCCCACGTCCAGGGTGACGGAGAAGGCGTGGATAGGGATCAAGGTGTCGCGAGAGCGATTTCATCGTTTATTGATGCTGGTTTCCAATGGAGTGACCTAAAGTGGTTTAGGTCTATTACCAAAGCACCAGTTCTTCTCAAGGGTGTCCAAAGCATAGCAGACGCACTTAAGGCAATTGAATATGGAGTCGACGGTATCGTTCTTTCGAACCATGGCGGACGGCAATTGGATTCTGTGAAGGCACCCATCGAGATCTTAGCCGAACTTCATCCGGTCTTAAAAGAGCGCGGATTGCTTGGAAAGATTGAGATTTTTATTGACGGTGGTGTGAGGCGTGCCAGCGATATTCTTAAGGCAATTGCACTTGGAGCCAGCGGTGTTGGAATTGGTAGGCCATTCTTGTATGCGATGTCGACCTATGGTGTCGAGGGTGTGGCCAAGGCGATTCAGATTCTAAAAGACGAGATGGTGATGAACATGCGCCTCTTAGGAGCTCCCAGAATCGAAGATTTGGATGCATCTTTTGTCGACACTTCAGCATTAGGACGTTCGACGGTTGACGATCGTCTTTTCACATCTGTGTACGAGCCCCTCGCGCTGCCTGAGTTTAAGAGTAAGTTGTAGGGAATTAGAGAAAGATGTAATGAACACGAGGGAACTGTAGATTAGTTATGAAGGAGATGAGAGACGTAGAAGGGAGGCAACTAAGAAGACAGTTTGACGTTTTTGAAAATGATTTGAGGTGAACTGATCGAAACGGGGTATTTGTTGGAAGATATCTTGACGCAACACGATATGCTTCAATAGATTAAATGTTTAACAGATAGTTCTAATAAAACTGGTTGTCGGGCCTTGCAGCATGATTCTTTAACCGAAGTTTCTTTCACTGAACTCATGTTTTGAGACTTTTGATATCAAGACTCTGAAATGGAAAAGCATCGGAGAGATTAAGTGCAATATAATGCCAAAAGTAGCAAGATTGTCTCAAGCGCTGAACAAATCCATCTTTGTAGTACGATTTCTCGCCTTCTAAATGATAAGTTAGTTCAATAATAGTTGACTATCAAACCAAAAACACACAACGAAGGGATTATAACTTCAGACAAACAGGAAAATTATAAGCTATTTGAAGTTAGATCAACACGAGGGATTACAAGATCCAGTGACATTACTTAGCGCGATGCATTTCCATTTGAGATAGTTGTTTAAGGGTAACTCATTGCAGTACTACAAAACACGAGCTCGTAACCACAAAAACACCCAACAGAAGAGAAAAGAAAAGGAGAAAAAGAGTAAATTTTCAATAGTATTGAAAAGTCGCGTCGTGTCTTATCCACATCAGCTCTTCTTGCTTTCATTCACTTTTTCTGTTAAACCCACCACATACCATCCCCAGTAACCCAAACAACCCCTATAACAAAAGTGATGCACTTTCGATTCGCATGTCTATCCTCATCGTTCCTCATTTACCTTATTGAGAATTACCTGGCCTTACATTCTTCATTTTTTTGTAATTTCATGGCACGTGACCACTCACGTGACAGCCGCGTTTGGGCACCGTACTCCCGTTTCGTTCTGTTGTACATATCAAATACTCTTCAAACATATAGTGTTCTGTACTGTGCTGCGCCCCTCGTTTAACAGAACAGCCGGCCAATCAGATCGCTTTATTGTATCTAACCGACAGTCGCTACTGCAGATAATTCTGGCCTACCTGTTACGAGCACTGATCCCCATCGCGGCTACTATCCGATCTGCGTTTCCGAAAGAGACCTTAATACCCTCGAGAGTGTCTAAATCCGTTCGAAATGGTGTCGACGTACGAGGTAGGAACGTATGTATTTACTGAAACAAAGCGGAATTACAAAAGGGAATGATTTGAAGTGAAGAAATGAAGAAAGGATCAAGACGTAGAATAGGAGTTGAAGACAGAAGATAGAGGCTGGTGAATTGGGAAGATGGAACATGAAACGAGAAAGGAAAGAAAGTTTCATGGGCCAAAGATACTTTATTCAACAAGAATCGATTGGCGGAGTGATTGTTACTGGTATGGCCCATCAGATCCGAAAAGCTAGTGATTCATCGAAAATGGTCAACTGAAGAAAAAACTTTGAAACGAGTTTTGTTTCTTTTAGTGCTGTATTCGTGAATTGGTCCGTGTTATCGGAGTTTCCCGTCTTCCTTATGTCTACGCATCTTCTCTACTTTCACACTTCTTCTAGTCTATTTCAAGTCCTCTTGTAGTAATAATCCTTCCTTCAGCTTCTTCGCAATTATATCTCCTCATTTCTTTACACTTCTCTCTTTCTCCCATTCTCTTTCTCTTCTAATACTAACAATAGCCGGTGCTGGATGCCCGATGACAAGCTTGGATGGATCGGCGTTACAGTTCTGTCCAACACCCACAAAGACTCAAAGTACGTGTTGGAACTCGCGTCCGAAAACGACTCCACACAAACATTTACCGTCGAAACAGACAATCTTAACGAAGATAATTCCAAGTTACCGCCCTTGCGTAACCCGCCAATCCTAGAAGCCGCCGAGGACTTGACCTCGTTATCGTACTTGAACGAACCCGCGGTTTTGCACGCCATCAAGGTGCGTTATGCCCAACTTAACATTTACACCTACAGTGGTATAGTTCTCATTGCCACGAACCCATTTCAACGCGTGGACCACTACTACTCGCAGGACATCATTCAGGCATATGCTGGAAAGCGCCGTGGCGAATTGGACCCTCACCTTTTCGCCATTGCCGAGGACGCATACCGTTGTATGACCACTGAGAAAATGAACCAGACAATAGTGGTCAGCGGTGAGTCTGGTGCAGGCAAAACCGTCAGTGCCAAGTATATTATGCGTTATTTCGCGTCTGTAGAGAAGGCTGACCACGAAACGCCGGCCCCCGTGGGCTCCGAACACAAGGCAGACATGTCTGATGTAGAAAAGCAGATTCTCGCGACGAACCCAATCACAGAAGCTTTCGGTAATGCTAAGACCACACGTAATGACAACTCGTCGCGTTTCGGTAAGTATTTGGAGATTTTGTTCGACGACAAATTGGCAATTATCGGGGCTAACGTCCGTACATATTTGTTGGAGCGTTCAAGGCTTGTTTTCCAACCTAAAAGCGAGCGTAAT
Source organism: Australozyma bambusicola (assembly GCA_030563705.1). Classification (NCBI taxonomy): domain Eukaryota; kingdom Fungi; phylum Ascomycota; class Pichiomycetes; order Serinales; family Metschnikowiaceae; genus Australozyma; species Australozyma bambusicola. The sequence goes on along the minus strand of JAJMJU010000036.1, from coordinate 76,699 downwards.
TACCATATTTTCTACCAGATGTTAGCGGGCATGCCAGATGACCAGAAGGCTGCGTTGAGCTTGTCTGCTGCGGAAGATTTCAAGTATTTAAACCAGGGTGGTGCCACCACAATTCCTGGAGTAGATGACGCACAGGACTTCCGTCTCACCAACGAGTCGCTTGCGCTTATTGGTATTGACGACCATCGCCAAGCAGAAATCTATAAAATCTTGGCTGCTTTGTTGCACATCGGAAACATTGAAATCGTAGCTACCCGTAATGACGCGCTGTTACTGGCCGATGAACCCAACTTGGTCAAAGCATGTGCGCTTTTGGGTATTGACGCGTCAAATTTTGCCAAGTGGTGTGTCAAGAAACAAATCACCACTCGTTCCGAAAAGATCATCACGAATTTAAACCACCAACAGGCGCTTGTGGCGCGGGACTCGTTTTCCAAATACATATACTCTGCGTTGTTTGACTGGCTTGTGGACTACATCAATGCCGACCTTTGTCCTGCCCAAGTCAAAGAACGAATTCTGTCGTTCATAGGAGTGCTAGACATTTATGGATTCGAACACTTTGAGCGGAACTCTTTTGAACAGTTCTGCATCAACTACGCCAACGAAAAGTTACAACAGGAGTTCAACCAGCACGTGTTCAAGTTGGAACAAGAAGAGTACGTTAAGGAGCAGATCGAGTGGCTGTTTATCGATTTCGCTGATAACCAGCCATGCATAAACCTCATCGAGAACAGAATGGGTGTTTTGGCGCTTTTGGACGAAGAATCGCGTTTGCCCGCCGGAAACGACGCCCTGTGGATCGAGAAAATGTACCAAAATTTGGACAAACCACCAACCAACAAAGTTTTTAAGAAACCGCGCTTCGGACAAACTAAGTTCGTAATCAGCCACTATGCGTTGGACGTGACATATGACATGGACGGGTTTATTGAGAAGAATAGAGACACTGTCGGTGAGGGCCACCTTGATGTGTTGAAGGCCGCTGAAAACGAAATGTTGCAGAGCATTTTGGCGGTAATTGACAAGAATAATAGCCAGGTCGAGGACACGGCTGCCAAGAAGTCGATTGCGCTGAAAAAGCCCACGTTGGGCTCTCTTTTCAAGAACTCTTTGATTGACTTGATGTCCACGATAAATTCGACCAACGCCCATTATATTAGATGTATTAAACCTAATGAGCAAAAAGAGGCGTGGAAGTTTGACCTGATGATGGTTTTGTCGCAGTTACGTGCGTGCGGTGTGTTAGAAACGATTCGTATTTCTTGTGCTGGTTTCCCAACTCGCTGGACATACGAGGAGTTTGCAGATCGTTACCATATTCTCGTCTCTTCGCAAGATTGGATTCTGGTGATGTGTGGTGGAACACACGAAGATGTGACGCGGTTGTGTAAGCAGATTCTTCTGACTGCCGTAGAAAGCCCCGAGAAGTATCAATTGGGAAACACCAAGATCTTTTTCAAGGCAGGTATGTTGGCGCACTTTGAAAATCTCCGTTCGCAGCGTCTTCATGCTGCAGCAGTAATGATCCAGAAGAACTTGCGCAAGGTTTTCTTCCGTAAACGGTACTTGGCCATCCGTGAATCTCTCGTGAAACTGCAGGCGCTATTCCGCGGACATATTGCTAGAGCAACTATCCAACGTGAAAAAGAGCTCGCCGTAGCTATACGACTCCAAACTGCCGCTAGAGCCATTAGCGTTCGTCATCAAGTCAGCCGTGCACAGGCTTCCATTGTTTTCGTTCAGCGCGCGTTGCGAGGCCGTTTGGCACGCAAACAATTGACAGAAATGCGCATGCAACAGTCTGCGCTTGTTTTGCAGCGTCACGCTCGTGGTTTAGCGGTCCGCCGGGCATTTGTAGAGAAGAAACGTGCCGCTGTAGTCATCCAATCGTATATGCGCCGGAAATTGGCAGTGAGCCAACTTAAACAACTTAAAGAAGAGGCCAAGTCCGTCAACCACTTGACTGAAGTCTCGTACAAGTTGGAGAACAAGGTGATTGAGCTCACACAAGCTCTCACCAGCAAGATCCAAGAAAATAAGAAGTTGAGCGCAGAAATCGACAGCTTAACGGATCTTTTGGCGCAATCGCTGGCGGCTACAGCTGCTCTTACAGCACGTGAGGCAGAAACAAAGGCTCAAGTTGACCGTTCTACGGAGAACCATCAGCTGGCAATTGCAGCACTAGATGCTGAATTGGCGGCCATAAAAGCTGAGCACCGTACTGCAGAATTGAAGGTTGAGCAATTGACGCAAGAACAGGCCGAATTGAAGCAGCAGGTACAACAAAACATCGCAGAGCTTACTGCCGCACAAGAAGCGCTCGTTAAACGCGACACCATCGAGGTCGACTTGAAAGCACACATCGAGCAGTTGAAGGGCGAACTTGCGGCGCTCCACCAACAGCAAAAGTTGGCGCTTGATACTCGTACACGTATGGTGTCAAGTAAACGTCACAGTAGTGCAGGCGGTGCCGGTTTTGCTGCTGGTACAGCTGTAGGAACAGTTGGAGCGTTGGGTGCAGCTGCAGGACAAGCTTTTGATCACCAGCGCCCTGTTTCAGTAATTGCCGTGGCAAACGACGAATTTGCCGATATACACAACATCAACGACGAGCTTTTCAGGCTCTTGCGCGATTCTCGCGTTCTTCATCGCGAAATCATTGAGGGATTGTTAAAGGGCTTGAAGATCCCACTCCTGGGTGTCGCCGCCGATTTCACACGTAAGGAAGTATTGTTCCCAGCACGAATCATCATCATTATTCTTCTGGACATGTGGCGACTCGGGCTTACAAAAGAAAGCGAGGAGTTTTTGGGCGAGGTGCTTGCAGTAATTCAACAAATCGTTTCTACGCTCAAGGATGACGAGGTTGTGCCTAACGGAGCGTTCTGGCTCTCCAACACCCACGAATTGTACTCTTTTGTATCCTACGCTCAACAGACGATACTCGCCAATGATGCCATGGCACACGACATGAGTGAAGCGGAATTCGGCGAGTACTTGAAGCTCGTGGATGTGGTGAAGGAGGACTTCGAACTGTTGTCTTATAACATCTACAACATGTGGATGAAAAAGATGGAGAAGGACTTGGAGAAGAAGGCGATTTCGGCGGTAGTCATCTCGCAATCTCTCCCTGGTTTCATGGCGCCCGACAGCTCTCCATTTTTGGCCAAAGTCTTTTCACAGGGAACACAGTACAAGATGGACGACATTCTCCTGTTCTTCAACTCGGTTTACTGGTCGCTCAAGTCGTACTTTGTTGAGGAGGATGTGACGAAAGCAGTGATTGTAGAGCTTCTTCGGTTTGTGGACGCGTTGTGTTTCAACGACTTGATCATGCGCCGTAACTTCCTTTCGTGGAAGCGTGGACTTCAATTGAACTACAACGTGACGCGACTCGAGGAGTGGTGTAAGGGCCATGATATCCCCGAAGGCTCCGTGTATTTGTGCCATTTACTACAGGCCGCTAAGCTCTTGCAACTCCGTAAGAATACCATGGAGGATATCGAGATAATTTACGAAATCTGTTTCTCATTGAAACCCACACAAACGCAAAAATTGATCTCGCAATACTACGTGGCCGAATATGAGACTCCGATTTCGCCCGAGGTTTTACAAGCAGTGGCAGATAAGGTCAAGAGCACTGACAGCACAAATGACGACTTGTTTGAGGTGATCACCACGGATGGTCACTTCAAAGATCCGTTCCGCAACGTTGGAATTCGTCCATTTTCTCGCGTGGAGGCATACGTGCCCGCGTGGTTAAGTTTGCCGGTTATTAGAAGAATTGTAGAGTTGGTGGCCAAGAATGCCTCGGCCCAAGAGCTGGAGGGACGTCTTGAGGAGAATGGACATGCGAATGGGGCTTAGTATTGTTTAATTGATTTTTTAATGTGCAAAGTGTAATGGACGTAGAAGAAAGGGAACAGAAGAGATAGGACGGAGAGGGAATCCATGGCGAAGATGACAATAGACAGATTGAAGATGCAGAGAGAAAATATGGATGTTTTGGTTTTGAAAAGTACAACTTTAAATGTCTGGAGTAGGATGATTATGGATTTGCAGCCAAACATCCGTACACCAAATTATATCGGCTCTCTTTACCCATAGGAAATCTGCCTACATAGTATTGGCTATTTACTATATTTATTAAATTGGGCTGGGGAGAATGTCGTGGTGAAGGTTCGGAGAGATAAGAGTTGCGGTGGTGGAGGAAATACGACCTCATGGGATACAAAGTATCTATGTACTAATGAGTGAAAACTTCTCCTGAAATCATTATTTTGAAAATGAGCTAATACAAAAACGGAATTTAGTAGAAAATGTAATCAATCGGGGTATATGGGAAATATCTACAGACTTTAGTGTGAAGTGCTAGTGCAAAAGACATTTGGTGTTTAACAAGAGAAACCTTTGAGCACATCTAAGCTTGACAAGATATCAAACCATTTGCGGGCATTTTATTTAGTTACAGATCCTTTCTATTTAGTCATCAGTTGGTAATACTGATAGTTAACGCGATAAGTGAAGCGTGATAGAGCATGTAAAACGAAGTCCAAGGAAGAATACATCTAATCAAATTCTACAAAGATAGGTCAAACAGTGGGTTCTGTTTACCCAGGTATCCATGCTCTTTCGTCTCATGTAAAGGCTAACACATTGGGATCCTTTTTTCAAGACTTATGGCCGCACGACAATTCCTTCAAAACTCTCCAATCTAATAACTAAATGATTCATTGCTTCACATCCTCATCTTCTCAACATCCTATAATCCTCTTTACTGCTTCACATCGTCACTTCTTTTTTTCTGCTTCAGCCACCGTCTTCGTGACCATCTGCAACGCGTGCAATCCCTTATTTTGGAGCTCGTCATCCAATAACTTATAGATGAGTCTGTGTCTAGCTGGCATCGGTTTTCCTACAAACAGATCACTGACGACTTCGAGACGGAAGTGCAGCTCCTGAACGTTCTCCGCCTGCTGCATAGACTTGTGGTGTCTGTGTTTGTGCGAGTCGTTGGCGACAACGATGGATGTCGGGTTGAGTGTTGACACCTTGGCGATGATCAGTTCCTCAACGGGGCCGGGGGTTTCGCTGGAGCGAACGATGTTTATGGACGACATGAAACGACGAGGAAGGCTGCGGATCGGAAGGGAACGGAGCATACGATTCAGGAGAAAACGGAAATACGGATGACTATACCCAGATAAATTGAGTAGTGGGATGTTTGATATGGACTTTGTTGTAAAAAAGTTATGGAGTACGGAACAATGAAATGTGGGGCAACGATGAGATGAGAGAGATGAGATGAGATGACATGAAATAGATCAATATCATTACCTTTTATTCTTCGTAGAGAAAATCACTATAAATCAAATTAAGTAATAACCATCGGTCAATTGATCTTGTCAAATTGATCAATCCACACATTCAATGACCTATTCCACATGATCAATGATCATTGTCTTGTATTGTTTCGTTACAACATTTCATCCAAATAACACCCATTCATCCTATTTCGTTCGTTAATTCATCTTGCTCGAACTCTCTGCGTCTTCTGTCTCTGTTCTGCCTTCACCTGACGTTTACTCTTCTGTTCCTCCTCCACTGGCACTTGCTTGACCGAGGTCTTCAGTTTTCCAAAAAACAGCTTGGCCACAGAACTCACCTTGTACGCAAGGTATCCGGGAATCACCGCGTACAACCACCACACCTTATTGGAGCCAAAAACCACCATCAACACGTCACAGAGCCATGTTATGTACACAGTATCGAACATGTATTCAAAGAGACCAGGGCCCTTGATATCGTCACCGCTACGCACCAATTTGCGCTGGCCTGCCTCGACAGTGTACTGGGGTCGACCACTGCTCTCGAGAACGTACTGGCAACCGAATGCTGGAGCGGAAAGGACGAGATACTTCCAAATACTGGCTGGACGGCGAAACACAAGGATACAAACAAGGGCGAGCACGTTGATAGCGAGCGAGATGAGGTGGAGTTCTTTGAGGGTCTGGGAATTGGCCACGGCGGTTTTTTTGCCGCTTTGAGAGGCCATTTTGTGAAAGAAAAGATATTGATGTAGTAGGTTGAAATTGTGGAGTAGGTGGAATGAGAAAGAGAAGATAAGATGGAAGAAAGGGTAGAGGGTGGAGGAATGATTAAAAGGTGGGGTCTCTTTGAATTATTAAATTAAATATAGATTCAGACCTGGAGTATTTTAATTAATTGATTATTCCTTTGTCTTGATGTAATCGAATACTTCCTACGACATAGCATTCCGACGCTACGATGTCCTTCCAAAGAGCTCGTCACAACTCTTACAAGCGGGAATAAAAGGTATCAAACACCCAAAAGGTTTTCTTCCTGTTTCTTATCATACAAATCCAAACTAGAGGTCCAGGCAATCCACACCTTTCACTCTATAATCTTCCATTATCGAACATCGAACATCCAACATGTCTTTTCCCTTCTTTTCCCTTCTTTGCCCTACTCCTTTTTCTTATTGGAAACAACAGGTACAGGCACCATAGCCGATATTCTCCGTACCACCTCCTTGAATTGTACCGAGTAGAGGGCTAATAAAGATGGAGGAACAACTGGATGGCTCAATAACCCCGTCACACGTGCATCCAATTGCGCCACAATCATCTGGGTACACGTAGAATATACATATCTCAATTTGATGAATGTCATAATCATGACTATGAGCCCCGCCTGGAAAACTACGTAGATAGGGTCCAGAAAGAGCTTGAACAAAAGCACAGGAACTACGAGAATAAAGTCTGTGAGTAAGAACACCTCGGTCATGGCGGCGAAGAATAACGCCTGCTGGTTGTAGTTGGCCGAAATGTACGTGATACGGTCACTCCAGGCGGCCTGGGAGGCAAGAGACATGGGCATAGCCTCCAAGAGATGAGACTGAAAGTAAGAGGCCGCGTGGAAAACAGAAAACACAGCGAACGAGTAAAGCGCTTTGGGCCAGGTTCCTAGTTTGAAGCTGGCCACCAATAAGCCCAACGCAAGTGCGAGGTATTGGACGTTTTCGTCTTTGAGTGCCCCAAAACCAGCGCCAACCCTAATGTGCAGCTGTTTGACGACAATAGCATACGAAACGATTTCAGAAACAAGAATGAGCCTGTAAAGAGTAGATGCAACCTTCTGGTTGAAGAACTGAATGACCTGGAATAAGACAAAGAGAAGTGTACTGGAAGCATGTCCTAGGAACCAGAAGAATTGCGGCGAGCGGGCCAATGTGGCGACTTTTGCGGGGAGCGACATTGGCTGTTTTGGAGGCATTTTTGGTTTATATGGAAATTGAGTTTCGGTCTGTTTTTGCAGCGAAATGTAGAAGAAGCAATGGAGATGAATGCAGTGGGTGGAAAAGTGGCAAGGATGTGAGGGTAAAGAATAGTGGGGCAGGAAGACAATGGGAGAATGGGTGAGAAAGAGGAGGAATGAGATATAAGAGGGTAAAAAAGGAAAGAGGAAAAAAGGGACCAGGAGAAGAAAGTCTGATTGGGTATAGATTCTTTTTTTCGTGGAATCGAAGGTTCTTTTAGATTGTGTAAGGACGGTGCGTTAGGGCAATAGAGAGGATGTTGGTTACTCAATTAATCCGTTTTAGGATGGTTTTGAAATTGGAAATGGGAAAGATTTTGAAAATAGTTGTAAATGTTAGGGCATCGCTGATTTGTATAGTGATTATGCTTTGGCGGTATACAAAACCTAGAGGCACACGTGCAATTATGTTCTTTTATTCTGTAAAAAAGAATAAGGTCACGGCGAGGATTCATTCTTCATCGATCTGGCTATTTCATAGTCCAATTTGTTTGAAATCGGGTGATGAATTCTTTGGCCATGCTGTGGTGAAAAAATCAGAGGCATATAAATCGAAAGAGAAGGGAGTGGAAAGACCCGTTATTGCCAATTAAATAATTCGGAGTTGGAACGTCTCGGGAAGTAGCACGCCGCTAGTTTTTCCCAGTATCACTGTTCGATGCAACGAATTTCACACTGCTGGACATACTAACCAAACGAGAACCGCATGGAGGTGACAAAATCAATAAAAAAGAAAGATTCAGATTTCTATTGGAATAAGTTTGCATTTTTCTGCGCTAATTCCGGCCCCATCCATCCCATAGTACCCTATCCAGAAACACACACCAACCGTGTCTATTCTGATTTCTTCTACTAGGGTCCCGTGCGTGTTAGGATGGAATATAAACTGTTAAAATTAGACTACTAAGATAGAAAAAGAAGAGAGACCGTTAACAAGCCCTGGTGTCAAGAGATGTTTCTGTTAAAGAAAGTAAGTATGTTTCATTTGTCGAAGGTCAACTCTTCCAGGAACAAGTCCGTGTTACTTTGATGAAATAACCTAGCAAAACGGATTTAAAATTACTAAAGATTGCTGACAAATGTGAAAGTACACGATTTTCAAAATTTGCGCATGTCAACTGAAAATGTAGTACGCTTTTTGAAGCACAAGCGCCCAGCTGAACTGAGTGTTTTTGTTAAAACAAGATAAATTAATTATCTTACGAACGCTTTCTCCAGCATGGAAATGAATTTTGTTTACGCGATTGTTGAAAAAGGCAACACCGTCAAAACGTTCAGTTAGGTTCTCGGACTCCATCTCGCTCATACTATGATAAATGTTCTATCAAGACCAAAAATCAACTTTCGACAGCCACTGCTCAAATGATCTAAAGTCATTCTTGTTGAGTTCAAAAGTCACCTCTTTGTCTCATAAATGTTCAAATGGATGGGGCGCTGTATTGTCTGACTTGCAAATACATACCATTTTCTGGGCAAAACAGCCCATTCCATAGTCATGATTAATAAAAGCGGCCCATCACACAGGTCGCAGCAAATAAAGACATTTCGAATTATCTTCTCATTTCTTTGAGTTGATGTATCCAATTCTCGACGCCGAGATGCAGAAGCCAATTTCGGTGACCATCAGAAATTCAAGCCAAATCTCACCAACAAATTACCACACTGGAAATTCGAAAGCAGTCTTCTAGTGTTTGTCGTTTCCTTATACGTTTACACTCCGCGAACCTAAATCTTGCAGGACAGTCCACATAAGGAAACGGTCATGTAAACAGTCCTGCACACACCTGCACATAAATGTGACACTGCCTAATGTAGACACATTAACTCCATAATGTCAATGTATATGCACGGCGGGTAAAAAGACCCTTTTGTATTAATATAATGGTTGACGACCTTCCCTGGTCTTAAATTCCGTCCCCAAATGAAGTTATCTGTGTTTTGGGGTTTCGCTGCGCTTTTGGGTGCATCACACGCTACCGTTGTTCCTCAGGTTCACGATGACCTCTTCTATAAGAGTCCTCAGATTGAAACTCCAGAATGGTACGAGACACCTTTTCTGAAGGAAGCTTGGACCCCTGCTGTTGCAGACGTTTGGACACAGTTCGTCGAGAAATATGGTACTGAGAAGGCAGAGGCCTTTATGAAAGCGCCTCAGCTGCGTGCGCAACCAAAGAGATCAAACGTCTTCACTAGACTCGGAAAAAGAGAAGGGCACGAATACATCGAAGACACTGAGTTTCCAGACCATACACTTCGGGTGAGAGATATGAAGGCGGACTTGTTGAAGTTGGACACAGGCACCTACTACACTGGATACTTCGATCTTCACGAAGAAGATAAGCACTTGTTCTACTGGTTCTTCCCTTCCAGAAACGACCCTAAAAACGACCCTGTTATTTTATGGCTCAACGGAGGGCCTGGTTGTTCGTCCGCTACGGGTATGCTCTTTGAATTGGGACCTTCCAATCTCATCAATGGAACTCTTGTTCACAACCCTTACTCTTGGAATAACAACGCTTCCGTCATTTTCTTAGACCAACCTGTTGGTGTTGGTTACTCATACTACCTGGGCTCCGATGTCAACAATACAGTAGTGGCTAGCAAAGATTTCTACGCTTTTACTGAATTGTTCTTTAAGAAATTCTCTGACTACGCCAAAAACGACTTCCACATTGCTGGCGAATCTTTCGCTGGCCATTACATCCCCGTATACGGCGCAGAGATCATGTCTCATCCAGATAGATCGTTTAACTTGACTTCGGTTATGATTGGAAATGGAATGTTTAGCGGCCGTATTCAGCATCAATCCAACGCTCCCATGGCTTGCGGAAAGGGAGGACTGCCAGCCATTCTCACCCCTGATACATGCAAAAAGATGCAAAAGTCAGTCAAAAAATGCACGGATCTAGGACAGCAATGCGAACTGTCCCACGACGTTACTGTATGTTCTCTTGGTCTGGTATTCTGTTCGACGGCCCTTGAAAACCCAGTTCTGAAAGCAAACTATAACATTTATGATATCCGCCAAAAATGCAGTTCTGAAACCTGTTACACGGTGCTTCAAGACATCGGTATCTTTTTAAATTCAACAGATGTGAAGGTTGCGCTCAATATTGATCCAAACTTCAATTACTTAGCATGTAACGATACTATCACCAACAATTTTGCTCTTGCCGGAGACGGTTTACTGAGCACCATGCCTTATTTGACGCTGCTTTTGAACGACAACGTCCCGGTTCTCCTTTATGCCGGCGACAAGGATTTCATTTGCAACTGGCTTGGTGTAAAGGCTGTTACTTTGCTCTTAGACTTCGACAAGAAGGCCGATTTTGCAGCTCTGAAGACGGCGATCTGGGTTACCAAAGGTAATCAAAATGCTGGTGAAGTTCAGAGCGGCGGTAACTTAACTTTCCTTCGCGTTTACAATGCTGGACATATGGTACCACATGACCAGCCGGTTAATGCGTTGGACATGGTGAACCGCTGGTTATCCGGAGACCGCTCATACACGAAGTGAGTGTTGTATAGAAATTTATCACCCATCGGTGCCTTAATGGCAAAGTCACTACCCTTCAATACCGCTACTTGGACGTAGCAGACTTGTTGTCCTTCTCCTTACCAATAATAGTATAATGGAACAAAATTAGAAACTCAGACGTAGATATTTCGAAGACTACTTTTTTGCCACTTGACAACTCTACTTTGACTGCCATTTTAGGTTGGTTATAAGTTGGTTATGGTATATCCTAAATCACGTGACCACAGCCTTCAAAAGGATCTTTCTTACTATGTCTCATGAGTAGTACCCGTTCACTGTAGTCGCCCCTAAGCTCTCATAATTAACCTCAATATGGACGAAGAATCGAAGCAGATCATCGCAAAGCTTGATGAGGCTCGTGATTTTGGTTTGAAGACACCAGAGTCTCTTCCCCAGGTTGTAAAACAAATCCTCAACTTCGTATCTAACCCAAGTCTACCTGTCCAAAAATGGTGTGCGAAATTCTTGCGACAGGTGTTTTTGGACCCTAGTGTATTGCTTCTGACCGCCGTCAAGACAGAATTGGCCCTTGACTCGTTGCCCTACGTGGTGATACTAGCTGACATCCGTGATCTCGAAGTGTTCAAAGATACCATCGACATCAGCGTAATTGTATATAAACTAGCGTTCAGATACGTCGCCGATAATGACGGAGGTAACACGTTTTGGCTGACTTTGGTTGAACTCAGAAATAACTTGGTGGCCAAGTACGACTCCCAATTCCCATTCGAATCAACATATGATAGTGAAAAAGATAGTCTTCGAAACGTACATGCAAAAATCCAACTCTTGAAATTTATCATGACTGTTATTGACTACCAACTGCGTTCGCCATCCTCTACGAAGTACTATCTGGTAGCTAGAGTTAACCCGGGCCACTCACAGATGAAGGTCTCATTGATGGAAAGCGAGGCAAAAGCGCTACTAGACGTGATACTCAAGCCACTTCAAGAGTCTATTTTGATCACTCCTTTAATAACTGCTACTCTTAATCATCTCAGCACAATTGTCCGCAGAAAGCGCCAGTTCATTGATATCGTAATACCAGTACTAGAGGCCTTCGATTCTGAGACAAAGCTTCAGTCTAACTATGAATCAATTGAACAGTTCAAGCTTTCTAAAAAGTACGTTGACAGAACACTACGCATATTGCTTAATTATATGATCAAAAGCCAAGTGATTCCTCTGACATCCGCTAATTCCATAAACCGTAAAATAGCGCTACTCACAAGCCGAGGTGATGAGATCAGGAAAAAGAATATTCTACAGCCCAGCGAAGCTGATTCGAAGATCACCAAAAGATCTTTGGAAGGTTTCACTCATTCCGAGAAAAGGCTTAAAACTCTTGACTACAAGAGCTTGTACATGCTTGCAGATATCGGAGATGAAATGTCTTCTTTCGATGTCTCGACTTTGCCACAGAATATTCTTGTTTCCATGTCGCTTAATGCTCTTCACAGAGTTTCCAGTGTAAAACTCACCAAAGCCCTTGAGATTGTTGCCGCCAGGTATGAGAATGCTGTCAAAGAATTGGCGCTTGTTGACACGAAAGTTAAAAAATTCGACGAGGAAGAAGACGAGGAGATGGACAATAATGGATTTGAAGATGAGATCAAGTATACCCTCCCCGCACCCAAACTCCTTTCGAAGGATGAGAAGAAACAGCAAATCAGCTTGATTGTGAGAAATTTCATTGAGCTTGCTAACTCGGGAGCCAATAAGGAAAACCTGATGGATATTAAAGCTGATTCAAGCCCAGGAAATGAGCTCACGAAAGTCGTTGCAAGCCTGTGGCAGCCCGAAACATGGTCCATCGTGCTTACTAGACTAGCTACCCGGGGTATGCGTACCATAGATCTGGGTGATGGCGACTCAATTGGCAACGCTCAGAGTCAGGAACTTGGTGATATAGTTAGAAAGGCACTCTTCGACTACTTTTTAGCCAACATTCATGATCGTGTGGACGTCGCAATCGAATGGCTCAACGAGGAGTGGTACAGTGAGAGTGTGTTTAACGAGACAAAGTTGAAAGAAAATGTCAGCAAAAAATGGTACGAAAGGTATTCGCAGAACCCAGACGAAGTGAGTGATGTAGAGGAGAGAATCAGAAAAGAAGTCGAAGATACGCCCATTGAAACACCTACATACAACAAATGGGCGCAGGAGGTTTTGGACGCGTTGATTCCTTTCTTAGAACCTACTGACCGTAAGATATTCCTCCGTATGATGAGTGATTTGCCTGTTTTGACAAAGCAAATGGTACTGGGAATCAAATCGTTGTGTGCGGACCCAGCTCGTTCCAAGTTGGGTTTCTTGTCCCTTCAGTATCTTATCATGTACAGACCACCGGTAAAGGAATTCTGTCTCACTGTTTTGAAGGAGATGGCGGAAGGTAACCAAGAAGATTTGAAGGAGGAGGCAGAGAAGTTGCTTCAGAAGTATCAAAATTAAAGGTGACGTTAAGTTTATAAAGGATGCATCAGTTGTAACTCTTTGAATAAAATACAAGCAGGTGATAGATTCGAAACAGTCGGCATTTAGACGTGATGGGTCACTTTCTGTCCCGAATTATAATTGGATTTCTCATTTTTCATGAATATAAAAGTGAAGGAGGGTCATTTCGCGTCTTCTTCTTTAACAGATTTTTGCAATCATTATGTGCTACGGTTTTCACACCCCAAGCTTCCGACCATAGAAACTAAGCTTTTAAATGGTTTATCGGTACATACATTTTTAAAGAATACTTTCGATCTCGCAAAATCTCGTACTTTGAAACAAAACTTCTAGACAATCTATTCATAGCATAAAACGGCCGACCTGCATCCTCTGATCTGAAACGAGCCGTCTAGAAGTCTAGTACCTGAATCACCAAAATAAAATTACAACTGCAATTCTTTCCCAAACTCATCAACTTTCCTTTTTCAAAATCACCGCCTTTTTTTCTCAAAGGCAAGACCAGGGCTGCCAACCATCTCCATACCCATATCATTTCATCATTGCATCCTGAAACTTCCAGTTGTCCAAACCAATTAAGATCTATAAGACTAGCAAAAGAAAAGCCAGAGCCCGCCTTCTTGTCTCACACATAAACATCATTTAAGCCATTTCGCCGAACTTCATGTTTGAAAATGGTCTTTGATTCGAAGAAGGAGTTCAAAGGCTTGGAAGAGTCGACGTTCGACGTACTTCATGTCGATGCATTCTACAACACACGTCCATGGACGATTCTCTCGTATATGTGGGTTTGGATCCTTCTCATGCTCAAGCTTGCCATTTTGGGAAGTGATACGTATACGTGTGTCAGTCTTTTGGCGTTCAATCGGTGGTCGTCGCTGGAGTATACCGTGTACGAGTACAAGATCGCCAAGTGGATCTTTGCAGGGTGCATCTTGTTCCGAGTGGCACTATTGGTGTACCAGATCTCTTGGGCCATCCACATTTTCCGCACGCGAAACATTGCTCTAGCATATTTGAACAACTATGCCCGTATGATGTACGCGATGAGAAGCTACAACTATCAGTGTCTTTTCCACCAAATCGACCTGGAAGGGTTCTTTGAATGGGCTTGCTTTTTCGTTTATAGTCAGTTAGATGACGCTTTGGAGACGTTGGTGGCGGATTTGCCTCGACAAGTCATCAATTTCATGACCCTACGATTCTATGCGACCGGCGGCGATGAGAACAACGCGATTTTGGATAATATTCAGGCAATCGCAGCTACTAATGTACGTTTGGCCGTTGTTTTATCTCTCCAATTGGGGTCATTGGCCATTTTCCTCTTCTTCTTCTTCCAGTTTGTGTTGGCCATGCTTCTATTCATTCCTATCAAAGTGAAGGTCTCCCACCGGGGATTTCGCCTGTTGAAGGATATCTGTTACCACTACGTCAACAGCAATGTGAGATATTTGGTCAAGAAGAACCACAAGCTGAAGAAAGAGCTCATGGCAGAAGGTGTTATGGACTATAAGGAGATCCAGGCCAATCCTCTTCTTGCGTCTGAATCATCGTTGGACTTGAACAGCATCAAGAATCCATTCACGAAAAGTTACTCTCCTTACAATCTGCTGAACGCATCAATCAATATGAGCGATGTCTCGTTATTGAACGAACTTGAGTATCAACGGAGACCTCCACCAAGATCGTACGCCTCACTGACCCTCAGAAACGATTCCAGTACGTTTTCTGTAAATGAGAATCCGTTTACGGACTCTCAAAAGAGCATTTCTCAGGTGTCTATCCCTGGGCGGATGGATCTTGGTGATGCACCTCCTCCAGTAAGACCTCCTCCGCGGGCACAGTCTGCAAGCGGCCTTGGACTGTATCAGTATAGATCCAATACTGATAATAACGCGTTCCTTTACAACGACCCTTCTGCGGGGCGTGTATCTCCTTTGAATAATAGTTCCAGATCAGATTTTGGCGATTTAACTTCAATGCGAACCACCGACTACCTGAGCAATCCAGTTTCAAGGCGTCCTCCGCCGTCTCCTCCATTATCAGTTGCAGAGCTGGATACCCGAAACACCTTTGTCTCGCAGACCATAAGAAATTTGAGCGTTGACACTCAAAGCATAAAGGAACTTCCGGCACCAGTTGAGGAGAATTTAGACAATTACAAGATCCACGAGAAAGAAGCGGATGATCTTCTCGCGCATAAAGAAGACTCACTGTCGCCCTATCCTTTAAACGACGATCTTCGGGAAACGCCATACCCAGTTAGAGGTGTATCTCAGTACTTCCCAGAGGGGTACCAACCTCCGAAACAGTAAGCATAAACGATTAAATCATGATTATAGACACATAATAGCATTAATACAATTTCATTTTATTCAGAGCAGTTTTTGTATCAAGTCTGTTTGACTTGATTCTAAACTACATCGAACCTACAAAAGCTCATGTACATTTCAATGACCATTACTATATAACGTGGACCCGGTCCAGTCCGCAAGTTCCTAAATACAGATTACTTTTTGCCTTCGTACTCCTTTCTCAACTCGGCCAATTCGGCGTCGGAAATGGGAGGAATAGGAATGTCTCCGAAGTCGTCCTTGCTTAGAAAGTTCCAGGTATACATATAGACTCCGACAGGAATGGAGCCAAATACAAGAAGACCAAGCATGTTCTTCCAGAAGAATGGCTTTCTGACTCTGTACAACGCAGGGGTCATCTGACCCGTTCTGGCGTCTCTGTATCGACTGTGGTTCAGACTATGGTTAGTATCACTGGCCGGAAGCCATGGAAGGTATTGAGGACCATTTTAGGCGGCTACATACAATCCCTTGCTTGACATATTATATATCGGGAGTGGTTGATTGATAGAAGAGGGCTGGTGATGGTGCAGGAACTTAGGTAAGAGTTGCAGTCTGGGGTGGTTGTATCACTATGAGATTAAAGAACTTTAAGATTATCAGCATAGCGTCTTTTTAAGTAGAGAAGATTAAGTTTTCTGTTGTGGATTTAATGTAGGTTTGTTTGTTGTTTAGGTGATATGGTTGTCATGTTCCGAAACAACTCTTTGATAGTATTACAAGGCTTTAACCTTCAAAGTTCGTAATTTTACGGCAGCTAACATCAATCACTTATACAATAATTCAACGCAACAACACCTTTTCCTTTTTATGTTCTAAACCGTTCGTCTATTAATATATGTTATACTTCCAGTACTTCAATCGTCTCTAGTAGTGATCCAATCTCCAAAGTGTGATTCTTCCCACATCGTTACCTATAGCTAGCATCTGGTTGTTAGGAGAAAATCCGGTAGTCGTAACTCTTCCCAATGGTGTGCCACTGGTCGGCCAGTTGGCAAAGACTGTTCCCAGCGGCATATGAACTAACTTAAGTGCGTCTTTTTTTTGCAGTGAGGAAATACATAAAATTTGTCCATCTGGAGCAAACTTCAAGTCTGTGATTTCCGTCACAAGGTTTCCAACCTCTTTGTATGGGGTAGGCCCATTTTGGTTCTCGTAACAACTGAGTCTGTCGAAGATGTTAACCACACCTGATTTCGTACCTATCGCAAGCCAGCGGTCGTTGGCTCCTCCTAATGCTATTTTGTTTACTGCAACAGCACTGACATCAGTCCACTTTCTGATGGCTTGGTTGGAAGCAGACTTCAAGTCAAATTCCCAGATTGTACCAGCCTGATTGGCAATTATGAGCACCGAGTCATCGTGGGAATACACAAAGTCGCTCACATCGCCATCAACCTTATATCCATTCATGTATTGGCCAGTCGCGCCATTTAACAAGTTGACCCAACCAGACACACCACGCAAGGCGATAGTTTTAGCCTTCGGAGAAATTTTGAAGTACTCATAAGATCCTTGGACCTTTTCCTGGCCATACATTCTCAGAATCTTCTCCACTTCTCCTGTAGAGATGTCCCATCTATGTATATATCTTCTACGACCGGCGGCGTACACAAGATTCGAGTCTTTGCCTGTTACAAACAGGCATGTAGTGATCGGCATGTCTCGGAAATGAATCAGCGATACAAACTTGTTGGTTTTGCCGTCAATGTGGTAGATGCGGAGTGTTCTGTCAAAACCTCCGCTGATAAGGAGTGGGTGCAGTGGGTGGAAAGCCATGCTCTGGATTCCACTCTGAGCGCGACGTACAATGTTAGCGTCCTTAAGTCGCAGAATACGGAGCGTGCCGGGGGGAAGAAGTTTCGACGAGGTTCTGGTGAAGGATGTTGTGGAGTTGAGAATGGCCGTCAAGGCATCAATATTAGGACCGACCGAGTCGTTGTCAACCTCTTCTAAGCTATCCGCAGTTTTTTCTTGCATCTGACTCCAAGTATCTGCCCATTCGGGTCGTGGGTATATCTTTTCGTACTGACCACGCAATCTGGCTATATATGTTGCTCCAGCCAACACTGTCTCCGTTGGAACCACACGTAGCGTTTTTGTGTGCGTAGTTTCTAGTGCTATTGACGCCTTCTCGTCGTCGGAATCGTACCATGCTGCCTCTGCCGCAACAGTCTCGCCTGATTCACCATCGACCTCCATGGCATCTCCAAAATCCGGCACTTCTGTCGCAGCATCACCTTCTTCGTCAATGAAAAACAAGTCTTCGTCGTTTACTGCGTCCTCTTCTTCTCCATCTTCGTCAGAGGTGTTGTTAAACACTTCTGGCTCCTCATCTGAGTAGTCGTATAGATTCTCGATTTTACGCAAGTTAGCTTCGAATCCTGCCTCATCTCCGAAAACAAGCTTTTCTAGAAGAAGCTCTTCTTCGTCTTTTGGCGGGATGGGTTTATCTTCAATGTCCATTGTGATATATGTGGTGTTGAAGTTTGAGATGAGGTGCGATGCTCATCGCATAGTATGGGGAACGATAAAGGAGGATCCGTTTGATTCTACAATCATAAAACCCAACAAAAAAAAAAAAATAGTTAATTTGTCTGATGAATTCATTTCATGTCATTTTTCTCGTTTATTTTTGGTTATATGGTTGAGACAGATACGTTTTGATCCTTGAGCTCCAAGTAAAAGATATCATTTGGCTTCAGTACAATCGATCAAACTCACTATCATTTCTGCGTGTTTCTCATGCTATGTATTTATGCTAGATATCGGTGACCCCATTCAATTACCCTTGAACTGGGTCAAGAACGAAATGTAATACTTTTTGAATCCCTTGGCATCCAATTCCACCAACTTGCTGCAAAAGTCTGCGGCAATGCTCTGCTCTAATCCCATATTGGTAAGGTAGGTGGCTAGATAGGACACAAATTCTTGCTGGCTCAGACGGCTCTGATATATACGCAAAAGAGTTGCAAGTTCCAGGGCAATGTTTCTGATTTGGGCATCTTTGACGTCGAACTCATTTTGACGGAATGGCATTTCAAAGCACAACGAGATAGTCTTTTCCATCAAGTAGTCATCAATGCCTTCGATCGGCGAAACCGTCAAGGCAAACTTATCGCTGGCATCGTTAATTTTGCCATTGTTACATCCAAGAGAGTTGACAACGTTACCGAATTGGATAATCGCAGCCTTGGTGGTCACTGGATCCTTCAAATCCTCAGAGTATTCCACTATCGAGGCCAAGACCTTGGGTAAAATGAGTTTATTTGTTTCAGTGAACATCAATGACAATTGATTGTTCAATACCAATGTGCTGACAAACGTAAGCAAGGCTCTCTTCAAGCCATACTTCTCTCTTATCAAGTCTGGGTAATTTTCATCGTTCATCTGGAGCAAGTCGTAGATCTTGTTGATCATTGGCGTCAATAAGTCATTCAAGAGCTGGAACATAAGTTCATTGTTTTTGAATAAGTGCACAAGTTGTCCAATGAAGCCCGAAAAGTCACCCAATTCTGAAATTTTGAGGTCTGTGGAAGACAAAATTAGAGATACCAATTTGCTGACGTGGGCGCTGCTCAGGAGATCTAAAACAGGCACAAACCGTGCAAATGCAAATCGGGACGCATCTCTGACAGATTCGAATTTGTTGAAGTTCTCTAACGTGATTAATACTACCTGTGCTGCGTTATCGATCTTCCTAACTAAATCAATGTTGCTCTTCATGGATTCTGACTTACCTGGAAATTGTGTGTCCAAACCCTTGACAATTGTTGCCATGGCCATTAACAGATGGTGAGCCTGCAATGCTATTAATGGGTCTGCTTTGTTATCGTACGAAACACAAGTTTCCAAGGTGTTAAAAAGAGGTTGGAACAAGATATCTACAAATTTAGGGGAGTCCAGAGGCAGTTCAGCATATGCCACAAGAAGTCCAACCACCTCAAACAATTTGAGTTGGTTGTCAAGGTTGCCATTCTCCACCAAGTCATCATCCTCATCCTTAGTGGGCAACTCGGCTTTGATGACAAGTAATATCTGGAGTTTAACAATAAAGTTCTCCAAGAAAAAGCTGTTTAATTTTGGTTTAGTGGCACTGACGAAACGCAAGAACAAGTACCAACATCTTAAGCGCACGCTCTCAACCGCGTTAAACAAGCCAAACTCGCTGAAAAGCTCCATGATTTTAAATATCAAGTCATCCAAATTGTGATTTGTAGTGTTTGAAAACGTTTTTGTAGAGAAATGACGAATGATTAGTTCGAAAAATGCTAGTTGGTTTTTGGGGTGATTGATCAAATGAAAATTATCGATAATCTTGATCAAGAAGTCTTGGACAGACTGGTAGGGTTTAGATGTCAGAATCTCACTCTTAGGGAGATTGATCAAATTGTTTTTTAGGGAATCTGCGAAGTTACTCAACTCGTAGAGTCCCAATTCAATTGATACCCATTCAGAGGAACCTGGGTTTGACAGGCCGGAGAATATAGAGTTGCTGATGATCATTGGCAATATCTCTAAGTACAATGCAGGATGAAGACCTGCAATTGTGTCTTGAAATGTCTTTAACTTCTGACGAATCTCATCAAACTGCTCATCCTCGTCAAATCCAAAGCTGTCCTCTTCATACTTCATCTTCTGAATGATCTTCTTCAAAAGAGTCAGAAGCAACTCCTCAGAAGCGAGCGCTGGCACTTTTTTGGTCACGAACAAGAACTGCTGGATGAATGGAAACACCTGCTGTGAAACGTCGTCGTACTCATTGCTCAAAAACTCAAGAACAGTGGGCCACAATTTAATAAAATGAGAACTGATCTCCAGTAATAGAGAAGGCTCGTTTTCCAAAACAATCGATAACTCTAAACCGATTTGATTGGAAAGCTTGGCTAAGTTTTCGATAAAGTCCAAATCAACGTTATCCAAGGAGCTGACGATAGACCCAAGGTCCATTAAGTTTATTAGCTGCAATTTATTTGCTGGTTTCATCTTCTTGGAGATAATTTCAATGATAGTGTAACAAGCCTGGTTACGCAACTCATCATTGTACAAGTAAGCATAGATGTCATCCAAGAAATCTTTTTGAATGAATAAAGTAATTTCCATCCAATCTATGTAATATCCGATGACTTTCAAACAATTGTCTGCGATTACAGGATCCTTGAATTCAGTAAGAACAGTCTTCCAGGAAGAGACAAGGTTGGTCATGTCACGATCTCGTATCAAGTCTTTTATACGGTTGTTACGGTCTTGAGCACCATCGGCACGTGCAATGAGTTTATCACCGATTTCAAAATGAACGGAGATGAGGATTCTCAAATAGTAGTCCACACTAGAATAGTTTTTAGCTTGCACAGACAACATCAAGTTGGACAAGAACGCTACGTTCAACAGAGGATACACATGGCAGAAAAGGCGGCCCATTATATCAGCAAACTTGTTCTTCAAGTAGATCGGGTCCGAATCGCTGTCCTTCAGCAACACATTTTCTAGGTACTTGAATAAACTAGCGTCTAATGAAAAGAGCTGTTCCTGAGAAAGTTTGTCAATGTTCTCATCTATCACCTGGAAAATAAAGAACTTAAGTCCGTCATTGAGAGGACCATTTTTCAGTGATGAGTCTAGAAGTAGCTCTATACATGTTTTGTAGCCTTGTTCCGTTGACTTGACTTCGTTAATGAAGTTTATGGCTTGGTTCTTGAGCGCACTATCGGAGGTGCCCAGAAGGGCAATCTCGACTGCTTGCTGAATTTGTTGGTCCATAGAACTTAGAAAGCGGAATCGGATACAGAAACTGGATACAGAGGATGTTGGGCGTTTCTCACACGACAGGTGGCGGGGTGAAATATGGAAAAAAAAGGACAGCAGACAGCAGCGGGTGTGTTACTGATCTTGGAATTTCCTCACAACTATATTGATTTTTGGAGGCTACGCCACGACTGTTTAAAATATGGAAAGAAATGTGACTTCTGTTATGCCCTCTTGCGTATGCTATCGCTGGATCGGAAAAATTTATTATGGAGCGAACTCTGAAACAACGATGGAAGTCACGTGCGCGGGGGACGATTAGGATGTTAACCAAGATAGATCAGGGGTGAAGTGTGGGGAATCATCCGGAGAAAAATTTCAAAATTCATATACGAGAATTTATAAAATAGTTAGCTTAACTGTTTTTGTGGGGTTTTGGTCAGTTTCTGGTAAAACTTGTTGGTGGTTTTTATGGTAGTTGTCGAAAGGATTTGAAAATTCAGTATAATTAGTGGAAACTAGCAAACTCGAAGAGAAAAAAAAATAAAACAATACTGTCTATTCTTTTTAGCGACTTTTTTCGTGAGTGATCTACATAGCCAAGCCGGTTATTGAATATTCTTGGTTTTTCCGTTTTGTCCTCATAAAGGTACAGCTTATAAGTATCATTCAGCTGTATCGAAGAAAGCTTTGTTTAACAGAAGAGGGAGGCTTAGAGACCTTAATACATCAAAAGATCGTTTGACATCATCTGCCAAGGTCTGGACCTCGAAAGCGAGGTCGCTCGTCGCATCGTGTATAACGTGTGGTGGGTTTTCTTAAACTTACGATTATGAATTGAGCTCCGAAAGATTTGTTGTCAAGAAGGAGTCTTAAAACTTCTCTCGAAAGCCATTTATGCTACGACTAATGATGATTTGATGATTAGGGTGGCATTGGCAGTGGCTGTTTGGGTAACAGTTTCAAAATTGTCTCAGTCAGCTCCAGCAATTTATTGTGTCTTAAATTTTAATGGCTATTTTATTGCGATATTTTAAATGTAAAAAGTTGAGATCTTCTTGATTTGAAAGATGTCTTCTTTGCAGAATGTCACAGATCTTATTTAATCTCACTATCGGGGGATGAATGATGTATGTACACAAATTCAGAACACACGTACGGCCTGAAGGTATCCTTGGAAAAAATAATTATTCAATGGGTAAGTTCAAATTTACTGTGTATGAGTCATTAGGAAGTGAATGGCTTTATTATATCGTCTTTGCTTCCGCTAAGCGATTACCAATTGCGAGTGAACAAAAACCTTTTTATTCATCATAGCCATGGACATCGATTACTAGGACCATTAGATAGTCGACACATGACGCTCTGGCTCGTCAATAATGAAGCAAGATCACATCTGTTAGCAATTTCCCCAGAAGCGAATAATACACTGTATATTATCTGATTTGGCAATCTGTCTTTCAAAAGTTTAACTCTGGTAAGTAGCCCTTTTGTGATAAATTTACCAACTTGTATTTTCGCCGTTAAATGCCAAACCTGCATATACCCTCCTGTCACCCTTAATTGACAGCCAGATCCAGGCTCTGACCGACAAATTTTAATTTCGGGGCTCAGAGCACCATCCAAAGTACGATTCTTGTTCGGGAGGGAAAAATTAAAGTCCTTTGTTAGAGCTCAAATTATGAATGCGAGTAGTTTTTATGAAGCAGATTTCAATGGTACAAAAATTATGGAAAGGTTAGCTTCATAATTGACCGAAAATTAAACAAACTTCAACCGCCATTAAAGTGCTGAATTAAGGTGACGACTTTACTTAAGTTATATTATTTTTAATTCGGAAAGAGTTCTTTTGATGGGATCTATAAATGATTAAATTGAAAGAGAGTTGGAACATTCGATTTCTTTCAATCAGAAAGTTACTATCATCTTGATAGATAAAAGATATTCTCCAGAATTGTTTATTTAAGCTACTTGTATCGGAGTTTGTTAAAGATATGGTGACAATGGATACCTGAGTTTGGAGCCCTGGAGGCGATCACCCTCAATTTTCTGAAAAAACTTTGAATTACGTAAAAATCACCCAAGAAAGATCAAAACAAGAAATGAGAATCATATTTTAAAATCAATTTTATCGAAGTGTTCCCTTGTCCTTCATTATTACATTTTGTGTATTTGAAGTATTTGTTTGCGAAGAATTCTTGGATATCACCACACCAAGCTCCTTTAAGAGGACTAATAAAGGCAAAACACTAAATTCGAAATAGGATCACCAAGTTATATGTTAGACCGATTTCAATTATTTTAAGATTGTGAAACATGGATAATGATCATATGGCTACCGAAAGTCGTGTACAAGAAAGTAACACAAAAAACGACATCGGATAAAAATGATATCAGATACAGATGACATCACAAACGATGCACAAAAATACGTAACAAAATTGACTAATACCAAGTGAATTCGCCAATCCAGTTCATCTCATGAGTATCTTCAATTCAGAAAACAAGCACTCTACTAGCATAGACATCTAAATCAAAATCAAAATTCGAATGAAAATTCAGTAAATCTACGAGACATGTCGAGACACCTAAAAAGCAAGCACACCAACTTTCGGCGATTCCTGTCACAAAAGTTGGGCCTTTCAAATCGTGAGTGAAACCCATTTCGTTCCTTATAGGGAACGTTTTTCAGGTACGATTTGAGTGGTGACAAATCTCAGAATCAAGGAATTTTCACGGACTCCGCAACTTTTAGCGCCCTGCAACAATTTTAGGAACTTCACAGTGACATGCTCAACTTCCTGCGAAAAGCTAAACGCGAAAAGCAAACTAAATTTGTAATTTTGAGTAAAATCCCAGATTGAGTTTCAGGCGAATATATCTATTATTAATTCCTTAGCATCGTGTTCCGATAAACTGCATGCTACGTCATTTTGGACTAAATCTGACAGACACAGTATCGTATATATCCGTCTTACTCGTTGCAAATGCAACCACCTTGTGACGCCCTTCCTTCTGCAATACTAAAATTGCCTTTTGTAGGTGCGTCTCCACGTCACTCCTTGCATTGTACCACTGTGACTGTATGGGATTCAAGCGTAAATAGAGAACAAAACACACCACAGTAGTCAACGGTGCAGTTGAAGGACGCACCGAGTAACGTTACATTTGACATGTTTTTGGCACGGCCAAGGCTTGCCTTACCATGTAGAAATGCTTTTCCAAGCCCTATGTCACGCCGCACCCTATTAGGCCATCAAGCCGTTTGGGCGTCAATCACAAAACTGTTAAGCTGTCAAGCGTTCCCCACTGTAGTGGCCCTGGAATTGTTTTGACTCCGCTTCGGTCGTTTCACCTCGAAGCCAAAAATAGGCGATATCATTAGGCATCGGAATTATACTGTGGATACCCTCGAAGACCGTTGTCATTTTGATTGGCTGCAAGAAGGTTGATTTCATCCCGTTGTCAGTTAGACATACGAAGGCGGTATGCACACACAGTCCCGATGCAGGATAGTTTGTCTGGAGTTTGAATGGATTTGCATCGAGCGTATTTGGCAATGCAGACAGTTGTAGTCTAATTTTACACCTATATTCACATTCTTTTGTGTATTTTTGCGCTTAATGTTTGCTGAATTGGCCACTTTTGCAGGAAAGCGAAGGCATGGTTGACGTGCTATCGTATTTTTAAATACCGCACCCCCCCTCCTTCCTCTTCGGTGCACTTCTACACCAGACGTTGGCAGCATATTAGGCGCCATGCCTGATCAAACAGACTTTGGTTTCACTTATTCTGAGGCCCCTTCCTTTGAGGAGGGGAATTTTTGTGTTGGACGCTGAATCTTGGCATGGTCGAAAAACTTATTAATTGTCCACTTTATTAATTAAACACATCGCTTCTACACCTTGGTGCTGTTAATCAAGCTCTGTTAAAGTTGAGCAGTCGCTATCTTAATTCTTAATTAAGCTCAACCCAAATACCCCTATAGACGGATATCCGTCTCTTGAACTCACAGCGTCTAAAACTGCAGAGTGCGCGGTCTCTATCAATGTCTCCTTCGCTACAGCCGAATGGAGGAACCCGATTTCTTTTCAAAACACTATTCTTTTTTAACTGTGCAGAACGAAGAATTTTTCGCGTAACTTTGTCCACAACCTTATTTACCTTTTCGCTCTTCTCCTAACGAAACCTTCTGTTGCATACAATCTGACACTAATTCGGTGCCTGACAATACTCGCCAAAAGGCACCTTTCAATTTCGCACAAACACACCTAGAGCTTAAAGTTTGACACGCGATATCCGTCGGAAACTTACACAATACTGTATTGTCTTTTTGCATTGACACGAATCAGGATGATCTACATGCTGTTGACATCCGTATTACAAGCATATGCAAAAGCGACCTTAGTGCTTGTATGCACCACATCCGCTTCGTTGAAACTGAAGAAAAAAAATCTCGTTTGTTTGTTGTGATCCGAATCTGGCATATTGATCGCATCTCGCGACCGAAAAACACTATTTGCGAGAAAGGAAACGGCCGTTAGTCTCATGCACAAACCTTGGGGATTTGTTTTGCCCTATGGTTTTTCAAACCAGCAGCTAAAACCTGACACCAATATTGAATGGAGCAGGCTGAACATTGTTGTTTAATTAATCTTAGCGTCTCCTGACAGTTGCGCCTCAAAAGCTAGAAGCTAGTCCAAATAATGTGAATGCCAAATATGCTTCGTAAAGGTTTGGAGCGCGTATTCCGATCGCGTAAACATCTAAAGTTGCGGCATGCGATTGGCGAGGCACTTCGGGCAAGCCTACATACTAAGTTAATGCTCAAGCGACAATTTAAAGTTTAAGGTTCTGTTCGTGTATTGATATACAGAATGCATACGCATGCGTAGCGTGGAAAATTATGCGAAAATTGCATACAACCCAGACCCTACATCTTGATCCTGACTAATGTGTGGAGGGGTGGGGGATAGTTCTATTGGACTTATTCAATCCAAGATGGCGTACTTTCTCAAGTTTTCAGGAATGGATTCCCACAAGCCTTTCTCGCGAAGCCATTGCTTTGAAAATACTTTTCCAGTGTATTTTTGTGCGGTGTCACATAAGACTGTCACGACGTTGGATCCCTCAGGGAGGGTCTGCGCAACTTCAATGGCTGCAACTACATTAAGGGCGCTGGTACCGCCGACATAAATACCCTCTTCGTCAAGTAAACGGTACAACATAGCAATGGATTTTTCGTCACTTATCTTGATGGCCTCATCTATAAGCTCGAGGTCTGGCTGTAAATTGGCAGTGACTCTACCCTGGCCGATTCCCTCAGTGAAAGAAGAACCACCACGGATAATCTCCTTACCGTTGCTACGAATGTATGAGTACAACACAGATCCAGGTGGGTCGGCCAACACACATTTGACGTTACTGTTCATAGTCTTTAAGTATCTGGTGACACCAGCAAAAGTGCCTCCAGTGCCTGTACTACATGTCCAAGCATCGACCTTTCCATCAAGCTGAGCCCAAATCTCGGGACCTGTAGAGTCAATGTGCGCCTGTCTGTTTATGGTATTGTCAAACTGATTGGTCCATACTGCGTTTGAGAGCAGTTCTGCATGTCTCTTGGCCTGATGGTTGTAGTTCTCCGGGTTATCGTAGGCGACCGCTGGAACCGGATGAACCTCTGCACCCAAAAGACGCAAAGTCTCGATTTTGGAAGGCGATTGAGTGTTGGGCATGTAAATGACACATTTGTAACCACGCAGTCTACAGACGTGAGCCAATCCAATACCAGTGTTTCCGGCGGTACCTTCCACTACTGTGCCACCGGCGGTGATGTGCCCTTTCTTTTCAGCATCGTCCAAGATGTACTTGGCTGCGCGATCTTTGATTGATCCACCGGGGTTCATAAACTCTGCTTTGGCCCAGATATTTCTGCCAATGGCTTTAGAAATCTGGGGAAGCCTAAGGATTGGAGTGTTACCAATTGCTTGCGAAAAGCCATCGCACACTGCAGGAATAAAGGGTGGCTTGAAGTCCGAAGGAGCTTCGGAAGCTGTGATACGGATTCCACGAGCGAAAATACGGGATGCCCTACTCATGCTAAAGTTGTTCCTGGAGAATTGATAATCGAAAACAGTATAATCAGGTAAGCGCACGTGACAGAGCGCACGTGACAAACGTATGTCAAATCAGCCTTTTTCAAATGATCGGGTCAAGAGCAGGTTTTTGGTAAAAAAAATATTTATATAAGTTTGCATGTAAGCGTGCATTTGGGCAGTTTAGGTTTTGGCTTTTAAAGCTACGTCAGTCACTGTATGGTTCTTGCACTTGATAGGAAAGAAAGCGATACGAAATTTGAGTGCTACCGTGAAGATGTGTCAACAGAAAAAGCAGCGTACTTGATGCTGGTCTACAAAAATTAAAAGAAGTTTTTGTAGCAGGTTGAATGTTAGTACCGGTTTTAGAGGGTCCAGAGATGTTACTATTACTAAGATACTATGTCAGTACAACTTCAGAGACAGGGAACATAACCCGCTGGACAAGAAAAGACCGTTTGAAAACACTCAAGCCTCATAACACCCATTAATGAAATAGCTTGCATGATACTTGGCTTCCAAGCGGTTTTATGTCTTCCACTTAATACCGACATGCAAGGGTATTGCCCCATCGATGCTTATCTATAGGAGTACAAAGTCTGTGCATTCCAACTTCGCATTAATGCAAGAATGGATCTATGGAAGCATTTTCTGAGTCATTTTTGAAGGTACATCATGACGAATGAATTAGGGCTGTTGTAATATGAAACCATACATGGGCCAATTAGCAAGCTACAAGCTACAAGCAAAAATTTGACAGAGTCTCAAAGGTTAGAACTTGAAGCAGTCTCCAAGGCATCAATACGAAAAGGAGATTCTACGGTTTATACTTGTCCAGTTTGCAATCGTGCCCAGCGTCGTAAAGTCCTTTCAAGAAACTTCTCAAATTGGCCAAGAAGAAATTTTGATTATGACCGCGCGTTACTAATTCAAAACTGAATCAGGTGTTCGTTTGCGTTGAAGGCTTCTGCAAAGTAGCGCCATAGGTGACAGATGACGTCTAATTTCTGAAACCTTATTCAGATTCATTAGTAATATCCAAAATTATGGAACTACATATTGTATTAACCTAAAGTAATCGAGCAAACAGAAATTTCAAAAGTGTTGAAATTAACTAAACTAATTCTGTATAAGATTGTTCCTATAGATTCCCAATCCTGTGGATTGGATTCGGCGGCAATACACCAGCGATAAAGGATCGACTTGCATCCATCCTACAAGACATATTTCCGGCACCCGGATTTAGTCTTTTTTTTTTCATTTCGAGCGGAGGTGGTTTTCAGAACAAGATCCAAACACGAGCAAATGATACAGTTCCACTTTGTAATATGGGATCTCGATATTTGACAATGTCAGATGTCAAGTTGTGGTTTGATACATCACTGACAATACGCATAAGGCCTAATGTCCGAGATTCCAGAAGTAAGCCTTCATGCGAGAGAATCAACAACAACCCTCATTTGAGCAGAACTGTAAAGCGGCTAATTAAACACACATGTGTATTAAATGTACACCACGACGGCTTAGAGCGGTCGTGAGTATAAAGGCTAAACAAATCTAGCCCTATTAAATGGGAAATTGTAAAAGTTTAGTAATTGCCAGCATCGGATTAGAAAACTGGCTCCAGCATTTTGTTTAGCCATATCAGACATTCTTCGATGGTTACGAATACTATTTGAGCCCCGTCTCATATGCGTCGACAGACAGGAATTTGCAGGGTGTTACGAGAATTAAACTTGCACAATATGTAAGAAGACGGCATACAAGGCACCCTGAGATTAAGCAAACTGTATTAGTCGCAAAAACGTACTGTTTTCCGTAAAGGCCTCCATTTAACGGAAACACCCGGCTTTTATCGAGAGGCATTTTTGAGGAACCTTTATAGGCGAATTCTAATTTCTTCTACTGACAACCTTAACTATTCATGAAGGTGATGTTGTTCGAATTAGATTGAGATTTACAAATTTCAGCAATTTGTCTAAAAGGGTTAACCCCTCCTCTTTGTAATTTTTAACTATTCAATTGAAGCAATATTACTACTCCGCCACTCTCTAGTTGCACATTATCATGACGTCTTTGACAAACGGTGCACGCCTTGAAGTATATGCATCGCGCTCAAACAAGCAATAGCCTCGAATGCATAGATGTAATGTGTCTGCAGGCAGAGAACAGTAGGATCACTTGTCCACACGAAGGTTAAGTGATATCTTTTCACTTACAGGGATATGCATGTTGCAAACCAGCCAGCTACAAAGACCGATAAGAAGGTGATTTTCAAGGAAATTGCTACTCTAAAAGTTCCAATAATCGCTTGAGTTTGATTTACCGCGAGATCGGCATGTCGTTTCTTTATTAATAGAAACAATGCGCAAAACGACACTCGCCCTGCCAAATTCATTCCTGTTATGGGAACACGAGATTCGCGAGACCGAAGTAGGCAGTTGACTCGAAGATACATATCGTTATCTCAGAGGGAACGGTACGGCTCCGTTTCACGCCAAGTAGGGTCGCTTTCATTTATTAAGTTGAAGGGGTCAACAAATTTCAACTTGACAGCACAATGGTTTCTTTACTGTGACATTGACGTGCCTCTATGATACCCTTGCATGTGCAACTCTTTAGTCAGAATCTAGAACAACGTTAGCAATAGGAAAACAAAGGCAACAAAGTTTAGGGGACGCTTTCCGAGATGAGGTCAATTAATAGGTTATTCAATTACCGGTGATTAAGCTTTTAAAAACAGCAAGTTGAAGCTAAGTATTCCTGGTCTTTTGTTAAGTGTTTTTACGAACGCTCACTCCGCCTTTGATGCGACTTTACGGCGAAGTAGTGGACAGCAAACCAATGCAGGATGTAACGACCTCACTTCTTTTGAGGTGTGTTGGGATTGTACATTGCCGCTCAACGGTTTGCAAAGGAGATCAAGCGGTGGCGCGCTCTCTTCAAAACTCGTCAAGGCATGCAGTAATCGCCTCTTTGTGCTTTGGAATTGGATCAATCAGGCTTCATCGGTTGCAAGGCCCAACTCTCAGTTTCAACATGCGACCGTGAAACAGAGATTAGCCGCCACAGGAAGTTTACGAGGTTTGTGAAAAATTTCGACATAAGGCGAAAGGTTAAGTTAGCCGCAATGCCGAATGCATGACTTATCCACATGAAAACAAAGGTAAGCGCAGTACATCCAGCACACCCTGAGGACCTTTTTGGCCTGCAGAGGAGGGTACATTGTTCATTGTGTAGGATGTAAGGAATGCAGGTCGCGGTTGTGCAATTTGCGACGTGAACGGTCCCAATTGGGACCCGCATTTAACCTTTCTTCATGCATGAGAAGCAGGGGATTTAGGCGTATCTTATATTTGACTGGCTTCGGGGAAGTATATATAAATGGCGACATCAGCTGCATTGCCTTTTCCCTGGTCATAACCATTTTGCAAAATCGTTCGTTCCGATTATTATCTGTTTCGTTTTCGAATCTTTTAGTCAAGCCCCCCAGTCCTGCGTACCCACATTTTGACCCTGGCTCAATTTGTCTCTCATACATTGCCCGAGTTTCCTCATTCAGTCGCCCGTCTTTTTTCTGAGGACTATATACAGCACTTGTTCTTCTGGCGATAATCTATATAAATACCGAGGTATCCTGAGATCTGAGTATTTCGCCTGATTCTAAAGTCCTGATTTCCGGCCGCTTTTGTGATTTGTTTCAAATATTCGTTCCTTTCCTTCGTCCATTCCTTGCTTTCATCTTACCACATAAACCTTCGGACAAATAAGGTTTAGCGAACTGCACACAATACCATACCCTATTTCAAACTTTATATATATTCGTTCGTGACGTATATATTCTTGGTTTATCGCCCTGATAGGAATTTTTGAGATTTAAATTTCTATACTTTCGGTCCTTTTCGACAATCCCACGTTCCTTCTATAGTTGCAAGAAACAACTATCTTAGCATTTGGCTGGTCCTAGTTAGTCCCTTCCTACTTCTACGCCACACACCCACCTTCCACCTAAGATTGACACATTCACATCCATTCCAAACCAATTTACACACAAACTTCAAACGCATTCCGACTCCCTTCAATCTCAAACAATGTTTGCATCTAGAGCTGAATCGTGTCTACCCTCCTTCTCGGAGTTATTGCTGTCCATCCAACACCAACCCTACCAAAGTAGCTACTACCACTACGACCAAGGATACACCCCAATGCCCTTGCCGTTGCGTCCACTCTACAACCCTCACGGCGACATTCTCAGAAGTAACACCATGACCCCCTACTCACGTTCCGAGTATGACCTGGTTGCCTCTTCACCCATTCTGAACATCTCCAAGTCACCATTAGGCAGTGTTCGTCTGCTTGACCTCAGCAGAATGACCCCAGAGAACCCACTCCCAGTGCCTCCAGCATTCAACACAATGAGCTCTAGCTCCTCTGTGTCGTCTGTCAACTCTACGCCATCTTCCTCTGTCGTTGCACCTTCCCCTCCTGTCTCGGGATCTTCAGAGGCTCCAAAGCGTAAGCATGCATGTACCGTCTGTGGTAGATGTTTCACTACACTGGGACATTTGGCCCGTCACAACCGTACGCACACTGGAGAGAGGAAACACGTCTGCCCCTTTCCATCGTGCGAGGCCCGTTTTGCTCGTCAAGACAATTGCATGCAACACTACAAGACCCACATCAATGGTAAGGGAAGACGCAGTAGAGCTAGGAACGCTTCGCCAGTTCTGAAGCCTGCAGACAAGTTGGCTGAAACTGTATGGTATGCCAAAGTCTAAATAAATAAGGCTTTTAGATGTGGAACATACATGCAGGCAGTGCGTCACGCATCTTTTTTTTTATCCTGGACCTTTGTTCGTAATGGTCGTTGACACATCCAAGGCCAAGTTGGTTGGGATTGGATGAGGTTTTTGCCCTGAGATATTGACATGTTTCTATTGGCATCTTTGACACAAATATTACCTACTTGTTTTTTGTGCAGACGACCCAAGTTCCACCCAGGGGTGGGTAGAGTTTGTCCTGCACTATACAAATGAGGACCCTAAGTTGTGCAACTTTAACACAACTTATTAATTGGACCTCACTTACTTCCCTGATCCATACCCACTGTAAGCGGAGCATACAATTGCCCCTTTATCACGATCCTTTCTTTTGAAAAACATTACATGTCACTTTTACTTCTTACTTTATAAAACAGTTTCTAGCAAACATTATGATGGAATACATTAATTAATTAGCATAGCTGTAGTGCCAATGACGACCTGTAGAAACGGGTCTACAACTATTAAAAAAAAAATCCAAATTAAATTAGATTCTTCTTTTTTCTTAAAAAAATCTTTACTCCTTTCTTAGAACTTCTATCACGGCCGTCATTGTCAATGTCGTTTCACATGGAGTTCCGGCCAACTGCTAAACACGATATCTTTCTGTGTTCCGCACTTCATCCAGCGACGTGATTTCGACGCGAGATGAAAAATTTTTCATCCAGTTCTGTAACATGTAAACGTGCAAGATCTTTTTTTCCTAATTCTCCTTCGTGTTGTCACTTAACCCCTAAGTGGTAACGTGCACGGGTCCCTAGATGTCGCCTGGACCAAAGAAGTTTGTCGCAAGTTGCATTGCCGCACTGTCTTCCGAATCTTGCTATTGGCCAGGGTAAGCTGTTTGACATTTGGTTAGTAGTCTGGCTGTTGATCTTTGCACAATGGTGGTGTGGGGCGACCCTGTAGCGGGCAAGCATATACGCTTACTTTATGCGGAAGCGCTTAAAGCCAACACACTCAAAATTTGCATATACGAATGCGCATTGTGGGAGCACTGAAATGGTTTGGAAGAAACGAGGTCATATACAGGAACCGTTAACTTTTCGATTCGAGGCTGGATTGGATAAGAAATGAGTAGATTCTTGTCGTTTTAGCAAACTATGGGGATTTTTCTTAAAACAAGGCTACAATATTTTGCCCTTTTTCGTTCCCATTTGTCTTCTCTCTTGGAAACGTGGTCATGAAAGTTGAAATTATCATTTCGTATTTTACGACTTAGCACTGGCTACATTCTAATACATATGTCTCTATAGTTGAGATTAAACACACATATTGTCGTTTTAACCGAGAGCGGAGACACGCTACCCGTATTTTGGACCTTTCTTGGGCGTTCCATGCAACTTTATTCAAGCGCCCTCTAGGGATGTTCTTGGCAGTCCAACGAAGATCGTTAGCGTTTAAAAGAAGGATATAGAAATTATGTTAACTCTATGGCTAGCTTCTAAATCAGTTCTTGGCTCAGACTAAATTTCTACTATAGTTATTGGAACCTATGAAGGTCTTCTAGCGCATCTCCAAACTTAAGCTAAGCGCAAAATGTCCCCCTTTCCATTGAAAATAGTGTTCTCCTTTTTTTCAGTCTGCGCAGTTCAGGAGATCTATGTTTGGAGCCTTGCCCCCAACCGTTTTTTTGAAATGTGCGTAGGAGTGCAATCAAGTTCGTGTTCTTTACTACGTTTGGTAATTGGTCCATTGGTCCAGTCACATTCCACTACATAAGATCTTAAGCATATTATAGGGGCGATGCGGCATAAGAGCGCCCATTTTACAGTTAACACTGGAGACCTGCTGCGTGACGCCTGAATTTCACATTCCATGACTAGTACTGCAGTTAATTTACGGATGTCCAGATTCATAACCTTTGGTCTGCAGCAGCTATGGATATGTCGTCGTATTCTGTCAGTTCATAACCATAACTAAGAGACCGTTGGTTTCATGACTCTCTTCGCTTAAAGGTTTGACCAGGTAAGGTTGAAGGCTGACATTCCAGTGGAGTTTCCAAAATATCTAGAATATCTTCCGGATGTATTTGGTTAACTGACTCACATATATCTTTGGGCAATTTGTCTGAAGTTTGAGTAACATACAAGGAACAGAATGGGCGGATGGTGCATTGTAAAGGGTTCCCAGTCCAAAACCGCCACTTATGCATAAATCTTGGCAAGGCAACACCTCTTATTTTCAATAAGTCAAAGGTCAGAGTTAATTTGTCAGGTGAACAAATGGGATATATTTTTTTTTTTTTTTTGGCTAAGTCCCCAAGATCTTCGTAATTAGATATCGGAGTTTGTTTAAACTAGAGGTGATACATTCAAATGGTTTAGCCCTTTTTTAGAAAGCCGTCAAAAGAATAGGATGACGTATCTAATTCGAATTCAATACTTGTGATAGTTAGGCAGAACAGGCCAATGATCACAGACTCACGAGCCTACAAGAGCAAATTAGAATAAAGTTATTTGGAACCAAACTTTGTTATCAGCTGAAGTTTTGGATTGGTTATGTTTCTAATGAGATTTGGAACCTACGAAACTAATTTCATTATGAACGGCTGCCGTGCCCATAAAAAAGGGGAGCTATATATGAAAAACAATGTGGTACCGAGGGTTTCTTGAATACGAGCTTTTGATTCAGAATACTTGAATGGCATGATCCATTTGCGGCGTTGTATAAAATGAACCAAAGAGGCATTTGACCAACAGTTCATAGCTTCTATCACATCCAGGGAAATAAATACACCCATAGAAAAAATACAAATTCAACATAATTGCTCTTTTCGAAACTCCACTTACTTAATTCGTTTCAATACATCCTGTTTGCTTGATCTTGCTACTCCAAATTGGCCATGCCGATGAATCAAAACAACCTCTTGACATATCTACGAAACATTGATCACCTACATACAATATTTCAAACCAAACTTAAACTGAGATTAGATCAAACTAATTAGACCAAGGCTGTCATCACAACCCTTAACATGAGACGAGCTCTATGATTTGGAGTTTCACAGGCGTACATTGGGAACCAATTGACTGGTCGTACAACTTATAGAAATCTCCCGAGGTACATTTGTAGAACAAAGTCGAATCGCCAAGGCACAACAATCCGTCTGGTGTGACCAGCCAACCGGCGGCGTACAAGGCGCCGTGTTGGGGAACCGGACCATCAAACTGGAACTGATGACTGCTGACAATCGACCCGACGCGGCCCTCCAGCGTTATGAAGCCGTCCTTTAACTCCATTTGCAAGACACTGTCGGTGACACATGCCACGGGAAACAAGAAGTGGTCCTCTTTTATGACAATGTCCTTCTTCGACCACTGGTGGTCATCATGAACAGAGTGCAACTCGTTCGGCGAGACGGAACCAGAATGTGGCGCTTCGCCAACAAGTTCCAATGCACCATGTATGTTGTTCTCAGAGTCAATCTCGTCGTGCGAGACTAAGGAGACGTCGGCGCCGCCAGATCTGGAATCAAACACCCCGTTCTCGGGAACCACACCAGTTCCAGAGGAGGGTTCAAACTTGGGGGCTCCTTCATCCATATAGTCACCTGGAATAAAACCAAATTTAAAAGAGAGGGTCGAGAATGACCCTGGGGGAGGGTTTCCCTCTGGCTTCAATACCCGCCAATCGTCATGGTTGTCAGGGGAATAGGCAGCCATTCCAAAGGCGAGGAGGGGTAACAAGCGGGCAACATGCATGATTGGAATCGTTTTCAAAGATATTGGGTGTGATTGAACAAAATCAACTGGAAAACAGGGGTGATCAGTGAAGGAGGTCTACCACAAATGGGTGCAAAACGGTTACATATGCGGGAGTGCATATACTGAAGGTCTCTGTCAAGTTACTCTTCGCACTCCACAGTAACTGACGAAAGCCTATTGAATTAATCTGACTAATAATGTTTTCAAGATCCCTCTTCAGATTACCTCGTTTAGTATGTCAACATGGCTATATGATACATAACTGATTCAACACATTTTGGTTGAA
The DNA here is from genome assembly GCA_030563705.1 of Australozyma bambusicola. NCBI lineage: Eukaryota > Fungi > Ascomycota > Pichiomycetes > Serinales > Metschnikowiaceae > Australozyma > Australozyma bambusicola. The sequence goes on along the minus strand of JAJMJU010000036.1, from coordinate 40,359 downwards.
AGATTTCGATCTATCCAGTAATGGTCTAGTCTAGAAACACCTCAAAAAGACAATACTAACTTCAGGTCCCTCGCGCACAGTTCTTTGCCAGATCACTTTCCACTGAGATAAAGGAGGCCATCGATGGTGCTGTAGCAGCTACTCCTGTGGTTTTGTTCATGAAGGGTACTCCAGAGTTTCCGCAGTGTGGGTTTTCTCGTGCTACCATCAAGATCTTGGGCCAACAGGGTGTTGACCCCGAAAAGTTCGCCGCTTATAACGTTTTGGAGGATGCAGAATTGAGAGAGGGAATCAAGGAGTACAGCAGCTGGCCTACGATCCCACAACTCTACGTGAACAAGGAGTTCGTGGGTGGATGTGACATTGTCATGTCTATGGCCGAAAGCGGCGAGTTAGGAGAGTTATTGGAGCAAAACGACTGTTTGATCCCTGAGGAGAACGAGGAACCCTCTTCCGCCGACGTAAAGCCCGCTGACCGTTCTTGATTGTGTATAGTATTTTAAGGAGAATGGAAGGTTCGGGTTACTGAAGAGAATTGAAACTTAATTTTTATAACTGCAATTATTAACTTTCTTGATTTAATCTAATTGTAAAGTATTGTTTCTGTAATTACTTCTTGTTCTTTGCTGTCAAGGCAATTTACAATGAGCTCTACAACACGAAATGGGTCTTTTCTGTTCTGCTATACTACGCTTACGAATCGAGGTTCATCACCATCATTATCCTTCACATAGAATAGTTCCCATTTATAAACATTATTAACTGAATTGAAACGTATAATCCTACACCGCACTGTTACTCTTAACAGATGTTCTTCTCTTCAAGAGGTTCAGATCATTTAGGTTGAGATTGAACTTAATGTCATTAGCCACGTTGCTCATAACCGACGAAGACCGCAGGACCATGTCATGTTCGTTGCATGTGAGCTTCAGCGAATCCGTGGAAGAGTTAGAAGAAAGCAGAGCGTACTTGGAATGCACAGGTGTGTCAGCGTCAGGGCCAAGGTAGACTTGTGGTGCATCATCGGAAGGGCTCATGAGCTGTTCCTTAAATCTTGGACGCACAACAAGCTGGTCTTCATCATCATCATCATCATCGTTAAAAAAGCTGTCATCGCTATCGTCATTACTGTCTGCTTCAAGACTGTCGTCATCAGAAAAAGAGAAAGTACCCTTGGAAAGCACATCTCGGAAACTGATGTTTTTGGGCGCTGGTGTCTGTGGCATCTTGTGGTTGGAAACGCTACCCCTAAAGTTGGTTCCTTCGCCAAACTTAATGTCCTGACCATGCTGCTTCAATTGTGCTAGCAGCTTCAAGTTGACATGAGACATTGCAGGATTATTAAACACCTGCTTAATGGCAACACCAGGACTAAGAAGCGCACGTGCCAGCCCACTAGGAGTAACAGGTAGTCTAAAGGGGCTCTCACTAGCTGCCCTGGACTTTTGAGGTGTGCTGCAACTGCTGAATTGAATATGGTCGGGAAAGTATCCTTTTGCTTCAGGAGCAGTGGCATTAGCCATCCAGGGATGCTGGTAAATCTCCTCAATCGTAATTCTCTCCTCCGGGTTCACTACTAACATTTTCGTGATTAAGTCTTTAGCATCAGAGCTGATCTCGTCCCACCAGGGTTCAAGAAAAACAAAGTCCGCCTTGATAATTTTCTGAGTTAAAACAAGATGGTCTTCGTCATAAAAAGGTGGAAATCCACACAAAACAGTGTACAAAAAGCATCCGAGAGACCAGATGTCGACGGCTTTTGAATAATAGTTACTCTTTGAGGTGCTGCTTTTAAAACGCTTCTTTGAGTCAACGCCACAATGAATGACTTCAGGCGCAGTGTACCCGGCCGTTCCACATGGCGTTTTGAGATTGCTGGCCTTTTTCGTCTGGAGCAGGTCGTATCTAAGCTGTTTTGCCAACCCAAAGTCGGCTAGTTTGATCGTCCCGATACAGCCACCACCAACTCCTGGAACGAAACGACCTTCATCTTTCTTCAGATCATCATCTGAGCCACGGAGGGCCCTTTTTGCCTCCTCCTCCAGTCGTTCATTAAAAGGAATCGTCTTGAAAAGTAGGTTTTCGGGCTTAATGTCTCTATGGACGATATGATTCTCATGCATATACCGAATGGCATCCAAAAGCTGGTAAAAGACGTGGCGGGAGAGCAGCTCACTGAAATACGTGTACTCGATAATCTTGTTAAAAATCTCTCCACCGTCGCAGAGTTCCAAGACAATGTAACAATTAAGGTCAGTGTCAAATGCTTCAATGAGGCGCAAGATGTTTGGATGAGGGCCAGCGTTTGTTAGTGTGTTCATCACATGGATTTCATTACTGATGTTGGCCAACTGTTTTTGAGAGAGGTTCAGTTTATTGATAACTTTGATGGCGACATCCTGATCCGTTTTGGTGTTTTTGGCACGATAGACACTGGAAAAGGCACCTTCGCCCAACACTTCTCCTAGTTCGTAGTGTTTGGGAAGACTGGGGGCCAGTTCAAGCAGGAAAACGGCAGCCGAGGTATTGGACGCATCAGGAGTTTGAGGTATGTCAGACATGGCAGCTGAGACAAAAAGAAGCCAGGAGGGGAGGGTGGGGGTTTAAACCTTAAGGGTGAAGCAGAAGAACGGCTTTTGAGGAATAAATTTAAGGGCTAGGTATCTTGCAACCTTGGAATCAGAGTCGAAACTTTAGAGTGGAAATCCAGACAAACGCTCGAAAGAGACTAGATTTCTACGCAAGCAAACGATTTCTCCAACAAAGTAGAGAACACCAAGTCAAACAATTTGCGAATTCGTCTGAGTGTTGGTTCGAAGTGGGGGCAAAATTAATAAAGACACCTGTAAATATACGACGAAGTATGGGATCTTCTGGGCTGTGTGCAGATATGAAGGAGTGATATGCAAGGACAGATGTTCCGATATTCGGTGGTATTCAGAAAGTTGACCAAAAAGCAGAGAGAAAATGTTGTTGGAAAGGGTTAAAAAGTGTAGTGAGAGTTAGACCAAAAGTCCTGTTTTGGCATGTCGCATTTCTGCAGGACCCCGCAAGCAGAATGATGCAACTTTTCTGGCTATGTGCCGGTGGGGAAGATGTCACAGATTGTTTATTTACCAACGAATGAGAATAGAAAATGGGTTTTTGCATTTATGAGGGCTGACGATTAACAATGTGCCTTTAGAGTCTTGGTTTGTGTAAAGTATTATGGTGTTTGAGTGCTGGTTGGATGTTCCGCGGCCTAAAATATTAGGTGGGCGGGATTGACACAATGGCTTATTTTTAACACTTGCGTCACAAAGATTTGATGAATTGAATCAAAGAAGGAATTGAACAAAACCTGCTTCTAAGTTTTAAAAATAGATTGTGCGAGTCTTGTTTGAGAAAGTGATTGTGTGATGTTTTTAAGGAGTGTTTTGGATGTAGCGCACTGTCTCATTCTACCGTACAACCAGTAAAAATTAGCCGTCACCGGTAATGATCTTGTCATCTTTAATCACCTTTCATTCTCATTATCTTTTAAAGACCTTTATAGTGGTAACTTTTTTATTTTATTTTTATATCTTTATTGATCTTCAGTACTGTGACTTCTACTTGTTCTGGATTGCTTTCCCAAAACGGATCAACAAGAAACGGTTACAAACTGAGACATTGGAGTCAACTATCATCAGCTCCGACTAGAGTTGGGTCTCAACCGTTCTGTGTTACATCTTGAAATGTAGTTAGTCTATTTGCTTGAATTCACAAACCGTCTTAATCATTGATCTATCGAACACCTCCTGGAATTACTTTGACATCAAATTCATGAGCGCGTTTCAATTCTGTGAGATTGCAGGTTTATTTCATGCACTTTTACAACGCTCATGTGGCTCCAACTGCCCCAAACATACAAGGCTTGGCCAAATCAATACATGCCGTATTCGTTATTAATTGGAGGAGGCATTCAGCGGTTATGGCGCTGAAGTTGCTCATTTACACCGTTATTTTCCTATTTAGGGCCTTTTAGTCCCGTTTGCGTTTGGCGCACAACTTTTCAGGGGTATGTGATGTCATGGTGCATAGATTCTGCAAACACATATTCCACTGATAGAAAAAAAAGGGGTGAATTTGTAGGAATATGTGAATTCAGACGTTCTATTGAGGCATACTTTTGAAAGTGAGACGGGAGTTCCTTTTGTACGACAATCAATATGAGAGCTTAGGCTGTAGAACAAGAGAAGCACGGAAGTGTGACCTGAATGTAGATAGCATTGTGACCATATTGTAAATTGCATTGTTCTCAACGTAAGAAAGGCACGAATCAGAAAAGAATGATTGGTGCATTTTCTTCGAAAGCTTTTGTTAACTATTAGATATTTAAGACTTAGCCTGAATCTACGAATAACAACTTAAGATCTTTGCGTAATGGTGACTTCTGAAACAATGGCGGTGAGCTGAATACAAAGTGTATTCATAGAAAAAGGGCTTCTGGACTGAAGCTGGTATCTTCTTTGCGAATGCCATTTTCAAACACTACAAATTACTGGTAACAAACAATGCGAGCTTTAATCGAGTCCGAGCTGCTTAAACTTAAATTTTGAGTCGTTCAATCCAAAACATTCAAAATTCCTTGTCATTCCCTCGCTTGGTGTACCTCATATCAACAGGGAAACTCCAAGACCTTGAATGATAAGCTTTAAATCAATTCTATACCTACAACAATGGTCAAAATTTACTTTCCTTATTAAAAAACTGACAACGCTAACCGCCAATACTCAGAAAATGGTCATTCTTTTTTAAATTTCCAAGTAATTCATTTGTTCTCTTGTACAACAAGAAACAACCAGGAAAAGACTCCGCAGATCAACAAAACCGCAAGATTTAATTCTTTTTTTTATAACTTAAAAGCTAATCTTCAATCCCTTGAGCTTAATTTTCATCAATGTAACAACACCCCATCTCATCGGGATCGCCTCACGTGATGTGCTCATCTCCTAGTGCTTCTTGATTATCTACCTGATTAACGTAACCCAGCTCATAATGCCCCCTAAACTCAATGTTCCGAAGCCTACGGTAAAGGTCGATACCACCGTTTCCATTGAGCTTCGGGATTTGCAGCTCGTTGGTCATTTTGATGACGTGACTCCGTTAGTGGCCTTTATTCAAAGAGATGGACTATCTAGAGGGTTGACTTTTTTGAAGTATAAATACTCCTCGCATGAAAACGTTCTGTTTGTGAGAAACCTCAAGTTTCTTCTGCATGCTTTGCAAATCATCAATTTCTCTCTCAATGACCAGAATCCTCAACCACACCAGATCGAAAGCAGACTACGGCTCCTCGAAGAACGTGAAAGAATCACTCAATTCTATATTGACTTTTGTGGTGATTTGTCTTTGGCCTACCATGTCTTTGGCGACAGAAAACCGGTTGCAGTGGCTGACTTGACAAGTATATTCACCGCTATAGTGGAGTACAAAAACCCACAGGTCTTCAATGAGTTTTTGTCTCGTTTCGAATTTTCCAATTCGGCTATTCAAAAGATCTTCATACCAACCAAAGATGATTTTCAGCGTAAGATTGTTGCTGATATTTCGATGAGATCCGTATTTACCGAGTTCTGGATTGTTCTTTGTTCCAACGTCAACGCTGAGTTGAGATTAAAAATTCTCACAAACTACAAATTAGTTTCTAACCTCTGGAAGTATCTCGAAATGGATAGATTTGAAGTTCTTGCCAATATTTTCGAGTTCTTATTGAATTTCGTGATGAACGAAAGGAATTTCAAAAGAGCTGACAGAACAAGAATTTTAAACGAAAGTTTCATCTATGGAGTCAAACCTTTGTTTGACTACGTCAAAAGCAAAAATGATCGTGACCTTGATACCGATGATGTGGATGATTTCAATCGGTTCAAGAGCTCTTTCAATCAATTCATGGAAGTTCTCGTAACTGATCAAGAAAAGGGTATTTCATTCCCCGAGAACGAGTTCGGAACCCCATTGGTTGTTAACAATGTCACATTTAAGATCAACAATAGACTCATACATGTTCTTCTCACAATCCTTAAACCATGGGAAAACTATGCTCAGTTGCAATTGGTGATTAAAATTCTTAACCATAACAACGAATTGTTGGCTCCTTATATGCATTGGATTGTCTCAAGCTCGGGTGGTTATCATGACCCATCCCTTACATCCTACTGGATAGGACACACATTGCTTTACACAGAGATTCTCAAATCGCCCTTAATACCGGCTAAGGCAAACTTCATAGCACTTTTCCCACTTTCGGCAGCAGTTTTGACAAGCATTTTGGCATACCCTACTGTCTTGGTGCAACAACTAGGACTACAACTCATTCTCTTGCAATTGAAGAAGCTTTCAACCCCCGGTGTTTCTCAGGCTGTTATAGAATCAGTTACAAGCAACCTTCCACAGCATGTCTCGTTTATCCCGTTCTTACTGCATGAGAACAAGTTTTTGAAGTTGACCGCCACACAAATATTAGCTCAATGGGAAATCGTGGCACCTGGACTGTCGTCTTCCGCCATTATCAATGCCATTTCGAAGAGAGTTTCTCAATTTGATTTTTCATCCACATTAACAGCTCTTGACTTAGTCTTGCTTGATAATTACTTGTCTATCCAGTCAAATAGTGATCTTAAATGGTGGAATAAGACCGGAAAGGAAAACTCATTTTTTACTTCGCTATTGAAGTTCTCTCACTTGCCAGGTTTTAGTGTCAAAATCTTCAAAATTTTGCAAAATTTACTAATGACAAGTTTGGCGTTTAACCACGACCATGTCATAGAAGATCCTTTGTTTATTCTTTTAGAATTAATGGCGGATCCACTAAGTCCAAATTCTTCTGCCAAGTTATACAATTGTATTGATGAGACCATCTCAAGAACAATTAAGACTCCATTCAAATACTTGGATAAAAGCGCGGAAAGCTACGGCAAATTGAGCATTTTTGTGGTCGTGCTTTTCGAGCAAGTCAATTTCATTCCTGACTTCGAACGAGAGACAGAGATTCAGAATTGGCTTGAGAAATTCGCCAGGAAACTAGCTATCATAGGAGAGCCAACCGAGGGAATCAAAATGGCCGCACAGGACCAACAAATCAAGATTGATTTGGACTTGGAAAACCTCAGCGTTCCCCACACTCTTTTGAACAAGATTCATTTTGCGGAGGCCATTAATATTTTCAACCGGTCATCTGAATCAGCTGAAACCAGCATTTTATATGAGGCTGCGTCTAAAATGAACACCTTCTTGGCTACGGCTACCACTGAGGATTCTTTACTATTTAATTTTGTAACAAATCCTTCAACATGGAAATGCATTATGTCTTTGAAAGACTCGTCTTTATCGATGAACCAAACGGCCGCGTGTTCATTGTTAAATGAAATTTTGCGACAGTGGGTGCCCTGGTACCAGGATACTAAATTGGGCAGTTTTATTTTCGAAATCGGTACTAATAAGGCAGAAATAGAAGTGCAGTCCATTCTTTCAAAGTACCTATGCTTCCTCACAAATGATCAGATTCTTTCATTAACAGAAAAGTACTCTAACAAGCTCCTCGTTTTAAGCGCTATAACGCAAGCGATGGATCGCAAATTGCATGTAACTCTTGACTACAAAAATTTAGCGATGATAGACTCTCCAGAAGTTGATACCATAATCCAGGCTCTCCCTCCTCCGGTGGCACAATTGAACTATTTCTTGCACAATCACAAGTTCTCTTACTTCTTCAAAGACCCAAACGAAGAAATCATCCAATTTTTGCTATCCATGGATAACGTGGAAGACTCAGTCTTGTATTATGTTGCTCCTTCATCTCGTGAGATTTCAGAGAAGTATCAAAAGAGAGTAGTTAGTTTGGCAGAATCATTGAAAAACTGGCCATTAAGTTTAGAAATATTTGTTGCCAATTTTGATATGTTTGACAAGGAGGCGTTGCTAAAGATTGTTTCAAATCATATCAAAAACCAACCTAAGGACGCAATGACCAGCGAATTTGTCAAATTTATAGACGTTGTCTTCCAAAATACTAAGTCGTTGGCACAATTTCTGAACTGGATCAACCGAGCCATGTTGTATGTGACCAAGAAATTTGCGGAATGTCACAGTTTGAGTTCCAAATTTGACTCATTCATTGTCGCTTTAGGAGACTTTTTCGCTGCTTATAACCAAGCGCTTCAGAGCGTGTCTCTTGATATCATCAACACACAATTGGAGGTTTTGTTGTCTCATTCCTCCTGGGTAAGTAACGAATTGTATCTTTCATATGCCAATAAGTTGCTTTTGGCGGATAAAAGCAAGAAGCTTGCCTCGGTCAAATTAATCCAGTTATTTGTCACCAACGATAGAATGGTGCTCCAAAAGTTGCCATTGTCCACCAATGGCGGTGCCCGTTTTGAATCCGCTTTGATGATCTTGACTTTATACAAGAAAGATCCAGCCACGACTTCAACAAAATCCTTCCTTCAAACCGTCATCAGTTTTTACCAAGGCTCGTCAAGAGCAGAAGACTTGTTGCTCAAATCTGTTTTAGTAACTTTGGAAGAAAAGCTTTCGGAAAGTTGGGTGACCTTTGTCACGGGATGGACCTTTTCTGGTAATTTGAATCATCGTGATGCTGAACTAGAAAGACTCTTTATCAAGAAAAATGGTACCTTTGAAGTTGTATTGAGGAAAAACTTTGTTACAAACACTATGAAAAACATTCCAATAATTCCAGAGATTCCACAAACAAAAACTTACTCTGACTTCAGAGCCTTTGCAATGAAGTGTCAATATCGCACTGTCTGGGATACCACTTACGATCCAGAGTTTTTGCTCCTAGTCATAATCAGTAACGATGAATTATTCCAATTCAATAGTGGCAAGTTGAACATTAGTGTTCAAGAATTGATGGAGTCTGATCTCTTGGCCTTCATAATATCCGCCCTAGGTGATAAGAAGTTGAGATCAATTTCCAAAGTCATTCTTCATGGACTCTTCAAATACTTACAAACACTGGAAGACGAATTCAAGGACTCAAGCATCTACAAGATCTATGTCTCGTCTATCTTACATACTTTAAGAGTGGAAGAACATCTGATGCCATTAGTATGGTCTATGGTCGGAAGTTTTGCGCCAATATTGGCAGATCCTTCGCACTATTTGTATGACTTGGTTTACGGATACGTGTTGTCACATCCCGTTTATAAACAATATGTGATTCCGTTGTTTTCGCTGATATCTACTGGTTCCTCAGGAAATACCGAAGTTGAGGGTCAAGACTACTATCAGCAAATCGATTGGATATTAGAAGAGTTGAGTAACGGAGTTTCTTCTGCAGACGATGTGAGACTTTTGCGGTACAGAAACGTCTTGGACTGGGCTTTGAACTTGGTGAATAGTAAGTACACCTCTGCAAAACTCCGCAACAAGGTTTTGAACTTTGTTTATGCGGTCCAGAGCGTTGGCGCCGAGGGTATTGACACATTGGTGACCAGAAGTGCTGGGATTTCAACTTTGGCCACATTAAAACTGTCTATTGGCAACGAAAAGTTTGCTGATCAACAGCTGAGACTCAACATCGACCAAATTGCTCTTAGGTTTGGTCTAGTAGCATCTGAAAAGAGACTTGTTGAATGGACACAAGGCGATGCCGAGCGAGCTGCAAAAAGAATTCACTTAGCATAATAGAATATAGATGAAGAACCTTTCATGAAAATGAATGTTGCATATTCAAGTAAGTCGGTTTTTATGTATTTGTCACCAGAGATAGGTTGGTAACCAACAAAAAGCCTCCGATTTAATCCTTAAAGTGTTTTTCATAAAATAAAAAGAGGTTTTGGACTCTCGCGACTATACTTGCGCTAAAAAGAGATACTTTTCATATTCTATACTAGACGAATTCCTCCAATGTTCTGCCATAAAACACATATTGCACCCGTACACCACGAAATCCGATAAGAATATAACATACCAGATAACACTTAACACTTCCAGCCACCACCTCATGACAGTAAGTATACCAAAGAATCAATTGTCAAGAGTTAAATACTAATAGTAGTTCGGAAAAATTGCACACTATGGTGTGGATATTGTCCTTATCTCTATAATTCTCGCAGGAGTTCGCCGCCAATCAGGCATAGCCCTCAATACCGGAGCCTTTGCCACTGGCCAAATACGAGTTTTGATTGAACATACTTTGAATTTCGGCGAGTACTGTTTTGACAGAATCTTACTGTTTGTGCAGCAGAGCTCTTACTTCAAGCAGCTTTCAATCGGAGCAGGTCTTCGGCAGAAGGCGTACGACTATGTGAAGAAGCAGATTGTGGAATTGGATTGATTTTCGAATAAAGGTATTGTCACAGAATTTGGTTTTTATGATGAGACGTTTGGGTCTCTTTATGCAAGATAGCGATATTGAAGTTTGTGGCTGCAAACTCTATCCTGCAAAACGATAAAAGCTTGGGATACAAGGTTAAAACTAGTGGGGATCTATATCTTATCTATATATATATATATATATATATATATTCGATTAAAGGGTTCGTTTTTATTACTCTTTTCAAAATTTTCCAACTTGTATCTTCACTACTCCATCCTGTATGCTCTAGATACATCCACTACAAGTATGTTGATTCCTTGTATCAGGCCTGAAGATTTAGATCCTGAGACCAATTGATATCACAAATTGAAATACAGCAGAACGCATGCATTGTATCAAGATGCATCGAGCCTTTCTTTTCGTGGTTTGCTCGTGAAAAACTGATACTAACATAAGCCTATGTAATGACGGCACTTCAACAGATCCTAGCGACCACTTTTCGAACCGCTGTCGAACTCGAACAGAAATGTGATACGGAACAGACGGCGGCTTATCTCCGGATGCTCTCACCTAAGAAATTGGCCGCGTATGGTCTAGCAGTTATAAACTTAAGTGTAGCTAACGTCAAATCTGGCTGGGCGGGCGGATCATTGCTCGAACTCGTTCCAGACCCAGCGTTTTCGAAATCTGCAGAACTTCCCGATTCGTCCTTGAGAGTTGGAGATGTAGTGAAGTTAGATTTGATGTCCTCAAGTGACGAGGGCGATGATACGGCTATAGAAGGTGTAGTAACTAAAGTGACTGGTAAAGTGATTTGTGTTCTAGTAAAAGACTCAGACCAACAAAACTCTTCTGATGAAAGACTTGCCAATGTTTACAACAATACGGGCAACGATAACGTCCGAGTGTGGATTGTCAAGGTTTCACATACAGCCACATACAAAAGAATTTATCAGACGCTTCGAAAGCTAGAGCACTTGAGTGAGGATCACAAAAGTGAAATGCTCCGTATTTTGCTAGGCGAAGCCCTGTTCACGCCTAGGCAAGCGGGGCGTACGAAGGACTTGAAGTTCTTTGATGAGAACTTGAATCCATCACAAAAAGCTGCGATTGATTTTGCTATAAACTCGTCTCCAGTCACGATCATTCACGGACCTCCTGGTACTGGTAAGACTTACACCTTAATTGAGCTCATCAAGCAGCTTAAGTTCAATAGAAACGAGAAGGTGCTTGTCTGCGGAGCATCTAACACTGCAGTAGATAACATTTTGGAACGACTCTCACCTACTTTCAGTCTGTCCAGTATTGATAGCAATAAGAAGCAGTCTAAACGTAAACTTGTTATCTCAAAGAACAAAAACCCCGAAAAACTCATTAGAATAGGTCATCCGGCGCGTGTGTCTACTCCTAATCTTCGCCATTGTTTGAATGTATTATCTAAATCTAGTTTTGATGGGGAGGGTGGTGAAAATCAAGAGGTTTTGCAAGACTTAGACAAGGACATCAGAAATACATTGGCATCTATCAAAACGTGCAAGCGCTACAGCGAACGGAAAGTACTCTACGCTGAACTCAAGCAGCTCAAAAGGGAGCAAAGGGAGAGAGAGACGAAAATAGTTCATGATCTCATTCATAATGCTGAGGTCGTTTTATCTACATTACACGGAGCCGGAAGCAATGAGCTATACGAAATGTACAAGGACATGCAATATAGTTACGAGAATCCTTTATTTGACACGATAATCATTGACGAGGTGTCACAATCGTTAGAACCTCAATGCTGGATCCCCCTAGTCACTCACTTAGGTTGCAAGCGGTTAGTAATTGCCGGCGACAATAACCAATTATCTGCTACCGTTGAGTCCAAGGCCGAGGCTCAAGCATTGATTCAAAAAGGCGAAAAAATTGCGAATCTAGAGGTGACACTTTTTGACAGACTCATGGAAAACCATTCTGGGGACGAATTCCGAAAATTGCTTGATGTTCAATACAGAATGAACGAGAAAATTATGCAGTTTCCGTCAAAGGCGCTCTACGACAATCGATTAATGGCCGCCCCAGCAGTCAAAGATATTCTACTTTCAGATCTCAAGGGTGTTGAAAGCACGGATCTAACTTTAACGCCATGTTTGTGGTTCGATACCCAAGGTGGAGATTTTCCAGAACAATCCACAGAAGATGATTTGGCGGCAAATCTTCAGCAAGGAGCAGGTTCCAAGTACAACGAGCTTGAAGCGGTTGTAGTGTTACAACATGTGGAGAAGATTATTGATGCCGGCGTGTTGCCAGCTCAGATAGGTATCATATCGCCCTACAGCGCTCAAGTTGCAGTATTGAAGAAGATGTTGGCACCCAAGTTTGATAATCAGATTGAAGTTTCAACCGTCGATGGTTTTCAAGGACGAGAGAACGAAGTAATCATTGTATCTCTTGTGAGATCAAACGATATTCGAGAAGTGGGCTTTTTAAATGATCCACGAAGACTCAACGTGGCAATGACGCGAGCCAAACGACAGCTATGTGTTGTTGGTGATATCGAACTCTTACAGCAATGCGGGGTACAATTCTTAAGAGACTGGGCTATTTATGCTGAGGAGAATTATGAAATTGAGTATCCGGAAATTAGAAATTATTAGCTGTATTTTATTGGTTTCTCTTAGTGGTTAAACTTACATGTGATGTTTGGCACTGGACAATTAAAATATGCGCGAAGATTCCACGAAGTTATTTTGGCGAAAAGAGTATATCCTAAATTGTCGGTGAGTACGAAGTGAGTTTCGTGTTCCAAATGTTAGCTTTTTCTTCAGCCTTGGAAGCTATTCAGTACCAATACTAGGAACACGGAAACTCTCAAAGCAGTGACCGATAAAATTTCCAATTGAGTTCTAAAATTGAGAAGGAGAGAGTTTAATGCAACCTTTGGGGAATATAAATCAACCCACCGAGGAGTCTATGTCGAGGACCAAACCGTTTAAATCTCTTTGAGTTATCTAAATGAATAGAATTGTTGTAAATTCGAAAATACTCAAAATCGCCAATACAAGAATTTCGAAATCATTGAGTAGTTCTTTATTTTCTGTAAGATCAACTGTCATAAAAATCTCACGATTATACGTGACGATCTTCTTCTATGCTCCAGCGCCGTTCACCATTATGGCTCCGATCAGATAAATACAAATAAATAGATCCACGAACGTCTAAAACTCAATTCAGACAAAAAGTCATATGCCTCGAGAAATGTCCAGTGCCTCGTCTCCCCTTCATTCTAAGGATGTACCTTCCCTGTCACCGTTTGTGGAATCCACCACAGTTGGCCACTATGAGATGATCGATGCCTTTGTTACTGATGGGCTACTCAACCAGCGGATCCAGATGTCAGTTCCTCTCAAATATACCGATGAAAAGCTGGAACAGATCTCAATCGTGGCCAATGTCACCCAGAAGTTCGATAAGCTTTTACACGGAAACAAATCTGAAGACTGGATGAAAACTGTCATTTTTCCTAAAGCACTAAAGCCAATTGCTTACTGCCAAGGTGGTCCTGGCTTCCCCTGTGCGGTTCCGTTGTCAAATTCTAGTATTACCGGTTTCCTTATTGAAAAGGGTTACCAGATTGTGTATTACGACCAGAGAGGCACGGGGTTCAGTACTCCTCTAGAGGCTGATTCGCTCTTGGCCAAATTTAAGGACAACGAGAATGATTCCGAATTGTTATCTTATGTGCTCAACTTTAGAGCCGACTCAATAGTCGAGGATATGGAAGTAGTTCGGAGAGCCCTTCTTGGGCCAGACGTAAAATGGCTGTTGCTTGGTCAATCCTATGGAGGTTTCTGCAGCTTCACTTACTTGTCCATGTATCCTATGGCTTTGGAGGCCGTTCTTGTGACTGGCGGTGTTCCACCAATCAACCAATCCCCAGATAATGTCTATAAACAGACATACAAGCGAACTACCGAGCGCAATGAGCATTACTACCGGAAGTACCCTGGTGACGTGGCCAGGGTGAAGCAGATTGTGAAGTATCTCACCCAAAACGTCGTTTCTTTACCCAACGGAGGAACCTTATCAGTCGAGAGATTTCAACAACTCGGAATCAGGTTCGGTGCCACCGGCGGGACTGATGCTATTCATCAAATTGTAACGTCGTTTAGTCACGCTCTTACTACTCAAGGAAAGCCAACTTATTCTGTTTTGAACAACATTCAAAGTGAGTCTTCCTTCGACACCAACATCATATACGCCTTATTCCAAGAAGCCATATATTGCGATGGCCCACAATTTAGTTCCAAATGGGCAGCTGACCGCATGCGGTTCCTTTCTGAAAATGCAAACTATGTTGTTAATCCAACTTTATTAAACAGTAAGGCAAAGCCAATTTACTTCACAGGCGAAATGGTTTACAAGCTGATGTTCGACGACTACAAGGAGCTTTCAAAGCTTAGAAAGTTGGCCAATGCTTTGCACGAATATAAATCTTGGACCAAACTTTACGATGTGGACGTATTGAAAAAGATTACTTGGGAAGTGGTTCCTATTGTGGCTGCAACCTACTACCATGACCAATACGTTGATTTTAAGTTGACAATGGACGTTAAAAAAAAGATAATGGCAAAGGATAATTTGAGACAATACATAAGCAGTGATCACTTTCATAACGGCTTGAGAGCAGACACAGCAAAGGTTTTGGGATCTTTGCTCAAATTACTAGATGGCGAAATTGATTAAGTTGAGATAACTGAGTCAAGGGTTTGATTGCGTAGCTATGAATCTAATAAACGAGGGCGTTCAATGAATTGCGGGCCGATATGGCACTTCTAAATTGAGTTATTTGTTATTACTTGACTTTATTTGGAAGTAGTAACGAAAAGAGTACTTCTGTTAAGACAACATTTTTCGTAGCGCATAGCCTTACTAACTGCTACCTATTTGAGACGATGTGTTTCGTTGCTATTATGGTCGTCATTGTCAATTCGAACCTTCATAGCCTCGAGCTTCAATTCCAACTTTAAACGCGTCTATCCAGAAAAACTTGGCGTCTTATGTTTACATCATCGATATCAAGCAAGGCGCCCAGCAAAATATCAAACTACCAACGCGCAAACCATTACCAACAACTTTACGACCATTAACCCTGAAGATCTGCCTTGACGGATCTTCATCAACAATCTATCAACCGTTCTGTAATCTGTAACGGGCAGCATGCAAATCACCCGTTTTCCTGCGCACACTCTACATTTCCTGGACGAACTGCCATGAATGCCTGTACATAATAACTCTAATTTGTTTGACATATTCGCCGAAGGACTGTGATTAGCATCAGGATTATCACTATGAGACGACCAACAAAATCAGCATGTTTGATGATCAGTAGGTCTTAATGATTTAAAACAACTTACCTCTGTGACAGAGATAGTCGAAGGTTTTCCCTGGGCCAACACGTAATTGCGTATACAGGCCCGAATGTGAGGTGAAGACACCGACAGACAACTTAGGTGCAGCGAAATTGGCTTTCCGACCTATATGTACGAAATACGATAATGTATTTTTGGAGAAACGCGCCTCCTTCTGGGCTCTAGAAGGCAGTTTTGACGCACCCTCAGGACATTACGGGATATGAAGTTTTCGGTGCAGGTTGAGGGCCATCGGCCAATTTGACTTATTACTAAACCATCAATTTACCGTATTTGTGCATTGATAATTACAAAATCAACAGTCCGAAATTGCCTTTGTAAATTTTCAAAGATTCATTATTTCCATTTACGGTAACACTTAGGGGATGTTTGTGTTGACAGATTGGCCAATTTGGAAATAAGGTTGACGAGAATGCTTCAAACACTGATCTGCCAACGAATCAGAACGGCGGAACGGCGGTTGATACTAAGGTTTTCGATGTGTTAGTTCTGTGTCGAAAATGGAAATTGCATCAAAGTTGAGACCTTGTCCATGTGTATTTCCTGAAGTAGACCTAATTAGGCCGAACAGTGATATTTACAACGATTCCTAGGCTGTTGTGAAGTTCCCGTTGGCCTAATTATCTGTTCTCAATTTTCTAGGCTCCATTATTAGTGGCTTCGCTGATGCGAGGGATTCCCTCGTGTCAAAGTACTGAAGAGGACCTGGTTTCGTTGACGCAATTTCACTTGCGTGAATTATTGGCATTCCACATTCTAACATTCGGGGTACTTTGCTAATGCCACTGTTCCTGGCTGTGCAATTCCTATC
The DNA here is from genome assembly GCA_030563705.1 of Australozyma bambusicola. Taxonomy (NCBI): domain Eukaryota; kingdom Fungi; phylum Ascomycota; class Pichiomycetes; order Serinales; family Metschnikowiaceae; genus Australozyma; species Australozyma bambusicola. The sequence continues at coordinate 23,831 of JAJMJU010000036.1, read as the reverse complement.
AGCGTCTCGACCGATTGCCTAATTGCGCCTTAATTACAATATCGACCGTTGAGTTTCGAAGCGTGCCTATAACTAACCCGTTGGCTGTATCTAGCAATTTCAATCACACTGTAAATTCTTCTCCATAACCTCGTCAGTTCATAAAACAAATTTATTCGCCGAACTATATACGCTGTGTCCCCATGGTCTCTCAAAAATTTCCCGTCATTTCGCTCTTTTCACCTCCTTTTTGATCCTGTAATTTCTCACTTCCAAGTTCTAGACTTGCAACCTTGGCAGTGCATCCGCGACCCTGCGATGCGCAGCGCCTATTGTTGTTTAGCACTGTTTAAGTACGTGCCTGTGTGAAGGTTTGGTCCTTCACGGGCGCGTATATAGGGACCAGCTGAGTACAACACATTGGTTAAACTACTAGTTTTTTTTGTATAGACTAACACTATTCGTTTTCAACGATCCTTTCCTTTCCTTTCTAACTTTCCTTCGGGCTTTGCCTCAAACGGTCCATTCCTTCTGTACTCTCATTCACTCCCTCGTTTTTTAGTGTGTAACTACCCTGAAACATCTGTGAGACTATATTTGCAGCCACCGCTTTTCAGAAACAAACGTGGAATATTGCCCAAACAAGTATTGATCCTGATATCTCAGTATTCCTTAGAAACATTTCCGAAGTTTCTTTTCTCTTAGCTCGTTGCAACACGCTCCTTCACTAGCTCCCTTCCTTTAGACAATGAAGACCTCTATTCTCGCCTCAACCCTCGCCTTGATGGCCTCTGCGATGGCTATTGAAGTCACCGAGTACTTGTACGTGACCGTTGATTCCAACGGAAAGACCCTCGGTACATTCACTCCTTCCACTTTGTTGAGTGTAACTCGTAACCTGTCGAACAGTTCCAACGCTACCTCGTCCTTCTCACTGTCTGGCTCTGTGTTGTCTACCATCATTTTGTCAACTCCAGCTGCTCTGTCTTACGATGTTCCTCTCCCATCCTCTTCTTCTTCTGCTGCTCCTTCGCCAGCAGCTCTCTCTTATGTTGAGGTGATTACTCCTGCCAACACTCCAACTACCTCTGCCGCACCAGTTCAAACTGTTCAACCGCAGGACTCTAGTTCTAGCTCAAACACCGACTCGAACTCGAACTCGAACTCCAACTCTAACTCTAACTCCGGCTCTTCTGGTTCCTCTGGCTCTGGTTCCTCTGGCTTTGCCCTGGCCATTTTGAACGCTCACAACCAAAAGAGAGCTGCACATGGCGCTTCTGCTTTGTCTTGGTCCTCTCAATTGGAGAGTTACGCCCAAAACTACGCTAACAAATTCCAATGTGGCGGTAGTTTGGTTCACAGTGGTGGCCCATACGGTGAAAACTTGGCTTTGGGATACAGTGACGGTCCTTCTGCAGTTGAGGCTTGGTACTCTGAGGGCAATGGCTACGATTACAGCTCGTGCTCTGTGTTGGACCACTTCACCCAAGTCATTTGGAAGTCCACCACCCAAGTTGGATGTGCTTACAAGGACTGTGGTGGTTTATACATCATCTGTTCCTACGACCCTGCCGGAAACTTTGTTGGGCAAGGTCCCCAAAACTTGTCTCCGTAGACGATGAAATTTTTGCAACGTTTGATTCGTTTTTCTCTTTTTTGGTTTAGCTCAATGCTATGATTTTTGTTCTTAACTTCATGTAGACAGGAAGACAAGTGCATAGTTCGTAAAGTGAAATTTAATAATCCAATTAATAATTTGACTAATTGCATTTGGAGAATTTTTCTTTTGACTTTGTTTTTGCGTCGTGTTTGACACATTAGACCCTTTTGGACAAATCATAATATAGGTGGGAGGTTAAGAGCAATGAGTTGAGATAATTGCCTAATGGGGTCTAATTACCCACATGACGATGTAAGGATTTTGAAGAAAAAAAAGGAGAATTTGATCAAAAATTTTGAAAAATAAACTTTTTGAAAAAGTTCAGTAGTCTTCGGAATGGAATTTTGTATGTAAAAACTACTATCTTAAGAAAAGGGTCGGTTCGAGCAATTGAAATGGATCGCAGATCATTATTTTTGATTCTTCCTTCAACTCATCAACTATCGCGACTATTTTATTCTTTTTAATCAATCCTTTATTTTGTTATGTTTCAGAGAAATGGCCTTGTAGATGACGCCCTATAGCCTGTTTTCAAGAAAACAAATGGATTTCACAAATGATCCCTGAATACATCTATGACGTTCGTAACCTTAAAAACGAGTAAACTAGTGTATAACACCTTTCATCATATCTCCACATTTCTTCATACTACTCCATACAAATTATTAAACTAGAATCATAAAATTATTATGAAATTGCGGGTCCTTTCGATGGACATGTAGAATTATGCAAGGCCTGCGAAGCACAGGTAGAAACTTGATTGCCGTCTATCCAAGACTAAAGCATAAAAAGAAACTTCGGTTGACGTGTCAGAATTACAAGTCAGTGACACATCCCTGGGATGCATCGGACACCAATTTGGAATATTTATACAACGTTCCTCTGGTGTATCTTGGAGCAGGGGCGGTCCAGTGCTTCTTACGCTCTGCCAACTCCAGTTCGTCGACCAACAAATCGATTTTGTTGTTTTCAGCGTCAATGACGATCTCATCTCCATCTTTAACCAATGCAATAGGACCGCCGACAGCAGCCTCGGGGACAATGTGACCAATCAAGAAACCGTGAGATCCACCAGAGAATCTACCATCGGTCAACAAAGCAACATCCTTGCCCAAACCATAACCCATCAATGCAGAAGATGGCTTCAACATCTCGGGCATACCTGGGCCACCCTTGGGACCCTCGTATCTGATGACACAGACTGTCTTCTCACCCTTCTTGATTTCACCTTTCTCCAAGGCAGTAATGAAAAGATCCTCGGCATCAAACACACGAGCCTTACCCTTGAAATAAGTACCTTCCTTTCCGGTGATTTTAGCCACACAAGATCCTGGGGCTAATGAACCCTTAAGGATTTGCAAATGACCGCTAGGCTTCAATGGGTTAGACAATGGACGAACGATATCCTGGCCAGTGGGTAAGCCGGGAACCTTCTCTAAGTTCTCCTTGATAGTCTTACCGGTGACGGTGAATTGAGAACCGTCGATCAAGCCCTCAGCCAACAACATCTTCATGACTGCTGGAGTACCACCGACATGTTGCAAGTCAGCCATGACGTATTTACCAGAAGGCTTGAAGTCAGCCAACAAGGGGGTGTTATCAGAGAGTCTCTGGAAGTCGTCGACGGTGATGGTCACATCGACAGACGAAGCAATGGCGATCATGTGCAACACGGCGTTGGTCGAGCCACCGGTTGCGATAATGTAAGTGATTGCGTTCTCAAATGCCTTCTTCGTCATAATTTCACGGGGCTTCAAGTCCAATTGCAACAAATTCTTGATGGCCTCACCAACGGAGGCACACTCGGAGGCCTTTTCCTTCGAAATGGCTGGCGCAGAACTGGAGTAGGGCAAAGTCATACCCATGACTTCAGCGGCAGAAGCCATGGTGTTGGCGGTGTACATACCACCACAAGCACCGGGACCAGGACAGGCGTGCTGCACTACGTCAATACGCTGCTCCTCTGTGATAGATTTACTTAAGTATTGACCGTAAGATTGGAACGCACTGATGATGTCGATCTTTTCGGGAATTTCAGCAGAAGCGCCGCAAGAGGGCAGACCAGGCATAATTGTTCCTCCGTAGACCATGAGCGAGGGTCTGTTGTGTCTGCCCATTGCCATAAGAACACCGGGCATGTTTTTGTCACACGAAGGAATGGCGATGTTTCCGTCGTACATTTGGGCCATGATCAATGTCTCAAACGAATCAGCGATGATTTCACGCGATTGCAACGAATACTTCATACCCTCGGTACCATTGGTAATTCCGTCCGAAACACCAATGGAATTGAATTGCATACCCTTCAATCCAGCCTTGTTGACAGATTCCGTACACTGATCATTCAAGTCCATCAAGTGCATGTTACAGGGATTTCCCGACCACCAAACGGAACCGACACCGATCTGGGCCTTATCCATATCGGCTGTGTTGAATCCGGTCGCATAAAGCATAGCTTGAGATGCTCCTTGAGACTTGTCTTGGGTGACGATGGACGAGTACTTGTTCAACTTTTTTTGAAGATTAGAGGCACTTGCACAAAATTGTCTGCTGGACATGAAAGGGCTCATGGCCATCTTTGATGAAAGCATCTTGGAGGTGATTGAGGTTTCTGTTAAGATGTGAATTTCGAATATTGAAAAACTACCAGTGAGTCAAGCGGTTTGTGCAGGCCAGATGGTATCCAATGAAAATGAAATGAAAGGTAATTTAGTGGCATTCATTGGATGGGCCAGGAGTACGTGAAGTGAATGGGAAAATAATTAAATTTGTGTGGATTTAATGCATTCGGATTTGTATGGGTGAAGTTTTTTGTGAGTCAGGGTTTTGGTTCAGGTACAAGACAAAAACGGACAATGAAAGGAAAAGTTGTTGTTGGGATTGAATTTGTTTAGAACTTTTAAAATCGATATCAAAGTAAGTCTCCTTGGGCTTTTGATAACTTTTGAAAAGGAAGGGTAAAGTTTGTTATGTACTTGGCGCTGAGTCGGAACTGGTGATTAAGAGCTCTAAAGGGGAAAAAGGAGAAAAGGGGAAAAATGGGAAACGAAATAGTGAACAAAGAAAAAATTGTTCTTATGGATTTGTTAAGTTGAATCAAGTTTCGGTATTACGAATTATCTGGGAGATTACAAACCATGATACCCTTCAAAGATAGATGTTCAACAGAAAGATGCTATTCGATCTTCAGAACATTTGACGTCTCTAGGTCATTATGTCAGTTCATTCAAATCAATTCAACTCCTCGTTAGTAGTCACTGTTAAATTAGTATTAAGCACCGAATCGGTGTTGTCAACTATTCTGTATATCTCCTATTCTAAAACTTTACCACAATCAGACCAAGGATCCCTTTACTAAGCAAGAATCCCTCTTTAACAAATTTGCTCTTCTTGAGACTCGTTTCTAAGAAATCTTATCATCATTATATCATATCCCAAGAGCTTCACTTATCTTTTAACATCAAACCTCACTCGAAAAATAAGTTCAACTCCCAGAAAATTTCTTTATTAATCAAAAATTTTCCCCAAACACACTCTAATCTTCCATTTTTTGTCACTAACTTTTATTTCAAGATCACACCTACATATACCCAACGGTTGCAAATAGCCTGCAGGCTATCTGTCCGCCCAAAAAGGAACTGTAATTAGCAAAAAGAAATAAATCCGACAAAGACCAGTTGTTGCGCCCACCAACACCAACCATCACATTAAACATAGAATTATGGCGAGTGTATCTTCAGCGTCATCGCTCACCGGTTCCGTTTTCGGCAGATCTGTTCACCTGACGTATTCAGTTCATTCGTATCTGAGTTTTCGAGATGGATTTCAAGATGATCCCTTGTTCGAGATAGGTTCGAACGAAGTCTCGGGCCCGGTGTCCCTGGACTTTCGAACCTTGAATGGATTTCGAAGAAGTTCCGTGGATTCCAGGAAAAACTTGCCGTTCTTAGTTCGAACAACATGTGTTAAAACATCCTCGTCAACAGATAGCTTGAGTGTAAAGATGAAATCGATACTGAGGGATCAAAAACGTTTCGAGACTGTAGACTTTGCTACTTCCCTCTCGTTAGACTCACGTCATCAGCGACATGGTAGTCTGTTTGTACACCCAGAAACAGACTACATTGAAAACTCTTTGATTTGTGAAGAGGGAACTTCTCAAGAATTAAACGATTCGGAAAGTCCTTTGACTCCAGATTTGAGGCAAGACCACACCTTTGGGACTCCTACGGCTGGCCGTATTAGAGTCATAAAGGACCACTGGCGGAAGGAAAACAGGCTGCCAGATATGAAAGGACTAATCTCAGAGAATAGAAGAACGGGTGTGTTTATTGAAGCTGAGACCAGAAATGACCAAGCACGAGATCAAAAAGTGCTCAGCGTTGCTCCTCCTTTGACTACAGATGTCCTATACCACCAAGAGTCGAGAGTTACAAATTGTAGCGACGAAGAGACGAAGAATTCAGGAACTAGCTCTTCTATAGCCGCTGCTACTGAGCAAGCAATACGGTTGGTTCGTTTGGCAGAACTCGATCGCCAAAGAATCTTGCATTACTCCAAGGCGCCACCTAAGGATGAGTATTCAATCATTGAGGAAGACATTCCACCCTATAGAGCACAGCTTCATCGCTATCTCGATCTTATATCGTATGATGAACGTTTCACACCAATCCTAAGAGTCAACAGATACCTCGTAAATACAGACTCTGAATTGACTTCCGCAATTAACAAATTTGCCAAGTTCAATTTACTTCCTCGGCAAACCGACTTGTGGGCTATTTCTCATGTGGATGACAACGAGTACGAAAGCATGATTCCAGCATTGATTCCAGAGTCTAGTTACTACACGAACGAGTTCAATTCAGAAGAAAGGTGATCCTGCTCATTTTTTTATTTTGCGCAATGTTCCTATTGCATACTATCGTTCTTTGCAATTTGAAAATTTCCTATTGTTCACTTCTAGAGGGGTTTCTTGGTTATTAGTTAGAAACATATTTATGCACGATTATTGAAGACATATGACGACATTTTCATCCAATCCAGTGATTCATTGCGTTCTCAAACAATTTAAAAAGTGACTCACTTCTCTTTCTCTTACCTTTGAGTCATTGGACGATTTGACAGTAAGACAAGATTCATCATGAATACCTAAAAATTTTAAAAGGAAATCAAGAGAGAAACGACAAATTTTGAAAAAAGCAGTTTTCAATATGGATATTCTTTTTAACTACCGAGGAGATGACATCTTCTTCTCCAACATATCACAGATCTTCCATACACTCCTGAACAACTCAACTTACTATAGAAGTCTTCATACCCCATCTCCCCTCTAACTTTGAAATCAACACTTCAACCGATCTAAAATTTCATCCAAATGACAAACCCAGAAGGTTTCACTAAGGTCATAGAGGAAAGTCATCGTCCCAGCACTTCTGTGAGCACCAATCCATATGGTCCAAATCCAGCAGACTACTTGTCAAATGTGGCCAACTTCCAGCTAATTGAGCTGACGTTGCGTGAAGGTGAACAGTTTGCCAATGCATTCTTCTCTTTGGAAAAGAAAATCGAGATTGCAAGGGCTCTTGACGACTTTGGCGTGGACTATATTGAATTGACCTCCCCAGTGGCCTCTGAACAGTCAAGAGCGGATTGTGAAGCCATCTGCAAGCTCGGATTAAAGGCTAAGATATTGACCCACATAAGGTGTCATATGGATGATGCTAAGATTGCTGTAGAAACTGGCGTGGATGGAGTAGATGTGGTTATAGGAACCTCTCAGTTTTTGAGAGAATATTCGCACGGTAAGGATATGACGTACATTGCCAAGGCAGCCGTTGAGGTGATTGAATTTGTCAAAAGTAAGGGGATCGAGATTCGTTTTTCCTCTGAGGATTCATTCCGCTCGGATTTGGTAGACTTACTCAACATATACAAGACAGTAGACAAGATCGGCGTCAATCGTGTTGGTATTGCAGATACCGTCGGTGGTGCCAACCCTCGTCAAGTTTACGAGCTCGTTCGCACGTTAAAGTCTGTTGTGAATTGTGACATCGAATGTCATTTCCACAACGATACTGGATGTGCCATTGCAAATGCATACACTGCTTTGGAAGGAGGTGCAAAGCTTATCGATGTGTCCGTCTTGGGCATCGGTGAGCGGAATGGTATCACACCATTAGGTGGATTGATGGCCCGTATGATTGCCGCAGATAGAGAATACGTTTTGTCCAAGTACAAACTTCACAAGTTGCGTGATTTGGAAAACTTGGTTGCAGAAGCTGTTCAAGTCAACATTCCCTTCAATAATCCAATTACTGGCTTCTGTGCATTTACGCATAAGGCTGGTATTCACGCAAAGGCTATTTTAGCCAATCCTTCAACTTACGAAATCCTTTCGCCTGGAGATTTCGGGTTGACCCGCTATATTCATTTCGCTAACAGATTAACCGGTTGGAATGCCATAAAGAGTCGTGTCGACCAATTGAATTTGCATTTGACCGATGAACAGTGCAAGGAAGTTACAGAGAAAATTAAGAAGCTCGGTGACGTCAGACAGCTTAATATTGACGATGTCGACTCAATCATTAAGGACTATCACCAAGATGTTTCAATTCTTAGCTTAGATCCTGATGCAGTTGGATTATTTGAGAAGTACGCGCCGGCGCAAAAGAAACAGAAACTATCTGGAGGCGCTTTCCTTTAAATATGGATTGCCATTGAACAATCCTATTCAATAAAATGCATTTATGGAAACTGCGAAAGTTATGTTGAAGGATTTACTATGAGGATTACTTCAGCTTATATTAAATGAACAGGTACAATTTTGATGGGATGTGAACAGGATTTGTAGACTTAGATCGCTGGGTTATTTCCATTCCTTTTCAATTTCCTGATTTCCATCATATTTCAAAATTCCTCCTTCTACTTCTTCTAGAATCAATCTTGTCTCATTCCTTCATTGTCTTATGTATACATAAATGTAGAATTTTAGAACTGAATCATTTTGAACAAGAGCCAATACCTGTCTTAGGGGTCGAACCTCCAACGGATACAAAGCTTACATTATTAAGTTCCTTTAATCTTCCCAAAATAACTTCTGTCAAAGAAGCTTTAGCGTCCAGTACTATTTAAAAAAAATATTCAGATCATTGGATGCGGATGTATATTGATCTGTTTCATGCGATTCTTGTATCCTTCTCGTTCTAGATTCGCTTTTGAACAGAAAAATCGTTTCTAGCGCTTCTCATTCTTACTAGTGGTACTTAAGCACTGGTGGCCATTATGTCGTAAAACATCAATCCTATGGCAAGAGTCCCTGCCAATATACACATGGTGGAACAAATCATAATCGCCTTTCTTCGAGTGCCCGTCTCAACCGTGATACCTATTCTCTTTTCTTCTCGATACAAAACAATACCCGTAATGATGTTAAGAAGCGCCACAAAGGCTAGCATGGCCTCGAGGTTTCCGTGTTCAAACATTTGAGCTAACTATCAATTCAAAGTATGAAGGATAAGGGACAGAAACTTGGTGTCTGTTAATGATATCTATATTGGAATAGCACGGCTCCAACAACTGAAACCAATCATCTATGAGTTCTGGCGTAAGTCGAAAAGTGACTCTGAGAAATGTTAGTGCCATGTCAGAAACGTTGTCACGTCGTTTCAAAAATGGCACATCACGTGATCTCATTGAGAAGACTAGTTATTTTCTCTGTTCCAAATGGGTCATGAGCCACTACATCAAATCTGCATGTTATACGCATGTCATTTAGCCGCAATGCGTGTGTTAAGTTGTCAATTATTAGTCGCCGTTTTATGTCACATCTCGTACCTCATGCATGGAATCTTCGATCAACTGTTTTGTGATCTCGAAAATTTTAGTTCATAGGAGGTGAGAGCTCTTAGTATCAAACTTCTTCCATTTTTTTTTACTTTTTTTTCAAATTAGTCTTATTATTATATTATGTCTTCTAACAACCAAAGTTCACCTATGTCAGCCTAAGACAACTTCAACTTCACCTTGTTCTCAAAGGTTTGATATCCTCGTCCAAATCCTCGTCATCGCTGTCCACGCCTTTCGCAGAATACTTTCTTCTTTGGAAATCCTTGATATGTGCCTTATTGAAAGCAGCTGAAAGCGTTCCCATGGTTGATCTGCGTACTGGTCCAGGCCAGTCGACGCCCAGCTCAGAATTTGCCGTCATACGAGATCTCGCTGAATCGGGCCGTTCTGGTTCGGGGTATTTGGTGAAGATGTTGTGCCTGGATGGTTTGGCGGTCTTCTGGAGCTCTGAGATATCAATGACATCTTCAACTTCCTTATATCTAATATCCACCAATCTATTAATGGCATTCTCCACCCTGCGCGACAAGTGATATGGAAGAGGCAGTTCTCTCGAAGCACGAAACAATGTTACGTTTGTACGATGTTCGTTCTCCATTCTGAAAAACATCCATACAAATCTTCGAAACAATTCAGCGACGGCCAAAAGAAAACTTGTCAAAGCCAGTTGCTGCAACTGACCTGGAAATGCGAAGTATACCAACCAAAGGAAACGGAGACAAACGTCGCTGATCATTGCGCAATAGTAATATATCGGTCTTCCATAAAACAATTCGTCTCTAAGCAAAAAATGTTTGGAATTGGGCTGTAAGAGCGACCAATCCATGACTATATCCCAAGTGGAGGCGAAAGTCGAGTAGACTGTGGCAAACGTAATGAACAAAGCTCGGTAGGTGTTGGTTTCTTCTATACGCCATAATGAAAGGAAGCAGTAGTACAAACAGCCAGAGAAGTACTTCATCATGTTAGCCAAATGAGGGAACATATCACCAGTATCCATGTAACGGCGCAAACATTGAAGAAAACGCCAGATAGAGGGCAAAGCTGATAAAAATCCCATTGACCTCGAGTATCTGGACCCACAAAAGCGAGTTGTATCTGGAATGGGACCACTACCTAAAGAGCTACGCCATTTGAATCCATAAACGCAGATGAAAAACGACAAATTGCTCAAACTGTACGTCAAAGAACACAAGATGTCTCCCAAGTAGAAGTCGCGAAACTCAACAGGATAGAAGCCGGACCACAATAAACGCCAGAGCGCTACACGAATCCACCTTCTACCAGAAGAATATAGCTGGCGGCCTGGCCAAAGAAACACAATGAGTGCGATCGCCAAAAATACAAGCGGCCAGTCTTTTCCTGGAAATTTGTTTGGCCAGAAATTCGTTAAACTGAACCAAGAACAGAAGCCCATTATGCCAAGAACAGCCGAAGGTAACACTATAAATTGCCTATAGTCTAACACCGTGGCAAGGTCAAACTCGAATATGAACTTGTAATTGATTTTGTAGGCTGTGTACGAGAAGTAGTTGACTCCTACAAGCAAGAATGCAAAGTTCACAAGAAGGAAGCCACCCCAAATTTGTCCCAAATACTTCTGTGTATCCCTGTGTTCCTGACCGATTTGCTCTACAAACTTGTAGATGACTATACCTATAAGGGGAATGGCAAACCCAAGAAAAATGCCGGAGACAAAGGTGGCGCCGTGGTACAGGCGAGGTTGCATGGTATACGTTGCCGATTTGAGTTTCTCCAATCCATGCTTTTTCGTGTCGTTGATATTGCCGTAGAAGGAGAGATAAAGGTCCTCGACTCTCCCTTGAATCTGTTCTAACACCAGGCTTGTTTGGAAGTAGGAGCTGTTGACTTTTCTCATGAAGTCTCCAGATATTGACGAGCCACTTGCCTTATCGAACTTCTTTGTGATTTTACGAAGTGCTGTCTGGTTCATCGTTCGGTAGGAGCGAACAAGAGCTACAGATCTGTAGTGTTCCACTAAGGCATCTTTCAACACTTTCTTTGCATACAAGTAAGGGACATCGAACTGTTTCTTCCTCTCAAAGTCTCTCTTGCGAGACATACGGAACAGTTCGCTGTTGGAATTCGACATGGCAACACCACCCTGGCCTTTGTTCCCATTCGAATCCAAACTCTCCAATGAGTCTGACTCTGTTCCGCTGTCGTAATCGGTCTTTCCGTTTCTAACTCTGTTTTCTGCATAATTGGGATCGAACTCCTCAAATGCTCTTGACGATCGAAGCACTACATCGTCCGCCTGACGCTTTTGAGACTTAAACTTGTCTAAAAATACAGTTGACGGTAGCGAAGGAAGCTCATGTTTCGACAAGGGTTCCAACCACTTTTGGAGAGTGGATGTTAGGCGCGAGAAGTTCTTGTTGACTGGGCCCCGCGTATCATTTATTGTCTGGGAGGAGTCATCTGACTTTGTGAGCCTAGCTATCTCTACCCTATGCTCTTTAAGTTGCGCAAACTGATCCTCTAGGATTAAGAACCGGTGATAAATGTCGCGCTCCTTGTCTATGTAGAAGTTGTTCACCATTTTAAGCTCGTCTTCTAGCCATTTATTAAACTTGGCGCCCTCTTCAGCGACATCCTCTTTTCTTAAGCTTCTGCTTCTGAATGATGAAAATTGGAATATTGACGAACGTCGTATGAGATTACTTGAGCCTTCTGGATGTGCTGATCCGGTTGTGCGAGCGCTTTTGCTCTGTGCATCCCTATCGTTTTGGACATCTTTGTTAAGGGTGAAGTAGTCCGCCTGCTCCTCTCCTTCCCGAATAGGTTCAAGAAGAGGGGTTGTGTCGACAACATTGTCGCGCTCAAACTCTTGTTGGAGCATAGCGTACCGTCTGATCAGCTTTTTTCCCGACTTGTAGTCAACATATTGGTTTTCCCATTCTGGGACGAGCCCTTCGCTGAGCGACTCGCCGAACTTCATGGGATAAGATAAGAGGAATATCTGGGGGAAATGTTCTTATCTTGCTGTAGAGAAGTATATTTGGTGTTGATTTTACGAAATTGTGTACTTGAAATTGTGAAACGTTGTATTAGATAACACCTGCAGAGAGCCATGCGTGCTGGAGTATTAGGTTAAAATATATAGAAAGCAATGCATGACATTTAACTATTTAAGTTTTTAAAAAAACATTTCTTTAAACCTTTGCACTCCTTTCAACTTTGGTATTTCTTTTAATCTATTTAAATAATAACATTCTTCTGCCTCTAAACATGAGGTCTACTCATATCGCACATACAAGGCGTCGATGAAATGTTGGTGTTTGATCCCTGGCGCTTTGGCGGCCTTGAACCCAGCAACAGCCTCCGACACGCTCCAGCCTAGCTTTTCAATCAAATAACAGCAGATGAGGAAACCTGTCCGATTGAACCCGTAGTGACAATGAACGGCCACCAACGGTTTCTTTTCGTCAGAGGCGCTTAGTATATCGTCAATGAGCTGTACAAACCTCCGAATAGCACTTGCATCCGGTACAACTTTAGATACAGTGGCACATTTGTAGTATTGAATTTCTTTGAGCGATTTGGGCAGATATGGGGGAATATCTGCGGAAATATCAACAATAGAAATGAGTGTGCCCTTTACCACATGACCTTCAATAATGGGCTCACTCCCACTATGAAACGTGCTTTCTATGACATGGGGGGAGTGGTCTGGGTCGTCCTCCCTTAACGTTTTCATGCCCAAAAGAGGAGCGAGTTCTGAACCGTTTCTGCGCATTATGTTATACGAGACAGACTGAGTCTGTTTCCACTTGAGTTCGTTTTTCAATCCCCATTTGTCTCCAGAAATGCTGGCCTTGAGACCCAACACCCACGCAGGACACAAGTGAAGGCGCTCGGGGAACTTCAGTTCCATATGATTCAAAATTATGCCACTGATAAATTCGGGCTTCGCAAGAAGAATAGAATGACCTGCATTCTTGACGTGCACCTGGTGTACAACGGACCTCTTCATGGTGGAAATGAGGAAATCGTTGATTTCTGAGACTATTGATATGGGCGTGACTTTATCTTCGGCGCCTCCAATAATTAGAGTTTTTTCATACGTTTTTGTGTCTTTGACGTTATTGTTGAATCTTGAAATCGCACTCACCATTTCGGAATATCTCGCGTGCTTGAATCCTTTGATGTAACGTAACAAGCTCCGGGTGTCTATGTCTAAGTTCCACCGAAACTGTCTAAGCTTCATATGAAGACTGGATTCAACGGGGAGTTGTCTCAAAACACTTCGACTGCTTAGCCCCTCTAATCTATCCCATGTACGAAACAAATTGAAGATGAGTGGGAATGAAACGATCCACCTCATCAAACTAAAATACTTAAGCAAAGAAAATGAATTCTTTTTAGGGATATCTTGGTTTATATCATCGACTAATTTCGGTGGAGAGAGAAGAATGAGGCCCTCCACGCGATTTTGTTCAAGTTTATTTGCAACCTTCACCAGAAGATGGGTGCCCATCGAGTGACCGATAAGGATAACCTTTTTTTCTCTAGGAATATTTTGCTCGATGAAAGCTACGATGATCTTTACGATGTTGTCAGTTTCAAAGTCCAGCCAGGCCATGGCGCTTATCGAAGAAGATATTCTGAGCTGTTGTTCTGTGGTGAACCGATCGTGAGCCCGTTTGAACTCAAGACGAGAATCACCAAAACCAGGCAAATCAAGCGCGTAAAGTTCCAGGCATTGCGAGAGAAGACCCATTAGTGGTTCGAATTGGGACATCTGACCGCCCATACCATGAATGAACACTAACGCTGGAGATTCCAGCACTTGACGGTATACCAGCTCCGGAAGCGGCTCTTCCTTGGCGAAGTTTATTAAAGGGTGCACTGCATGTAAAGTGTGAAGCGTAACAGAATTTGTGGAGAGAGATGATATGTGAGACAAGTCGATTGTGGAAACTTTCGAGAACTTGGCCACGAATGCGCAATCGTTGCGCTCGGACGAAAGGACGTATTCTTCAAAGGTATTGCGATATCCCACGGCCAAGCGGAGGAACTGTACCGTTTTTACAAGCCAATTCCGGGCCTTGTGCTGTTGTTGGAGGTCCTTTCGGAGGAGATCGGCGTCAGAGCGGGGGAATGCGGGAACGGACGTTGACGGTATTGGAGCTTGCATTTTGGTATTATGTGATATGATTGGTGTTTTTGAAGAGTATTATTTGTCGAGTATTAAGCGAAGTGTAGATGTAGTGAGTAGAGGATTAAGAGTTATGCTTTGACGTGTGTAGATCTATGGGTGTAGATATGAGGGGGTAGATAACAGAGGTAAAGATGAGATAGATGTAAACATATGGATGTACAAGATATGTTTATTTTTTCTGATTTTGATTTTAAATAAAAAGCTGTTTATGTCTGAATACCATTTTAATCTTTCTCAGTATTTACTTGTCTTTGAACAGGTGGATTTTTGATAGGGGGTGTTTAAATTGGGGAAAGCCAATATCCGATTTCGAAAACGGCTATTTATAAAGAATTTGGATTTGCGTTTATTCAATAAAATTCACAAGTTATTATTGAGCGCCGGCATTCCACAGTCTCGACAGAATAACCACTGCCAAGTCAATGCCAAAATCGGAACTTCACATCCCAAAAAAATTATTCATAATCGACTCAACCTTCTAACTGTCTTTCTCTCGTACTCCTTCTCTCTTACTCTTTACTTGTTATATCTAAGCGAATCTTCTTAACTGACTACAAGAACAACAAGAACACCCACTCACAAAATAAAGTCCCAGCTCAAATTTCCTTTTTGAAGTAATTTTTCAAAATGAATTTTTTTTTTCAGAATACTCTCTCGGCCCATAATTTAGATGATCATCTCCTCCCAGATTTCACGCACCTAAGCGACACTTGCCTATCCTATAACTGGCACAATCTATATAACCGGGACCAGCCTCTGTGCCCCCCAAATAACTCATATAATTTATCCTTATCGCATTTTTATCAAATTCTACGCCTAGAACATGTCGTTTGATTCGTGGACCAGGCTTGGTGCTCAGTCCTCGAACTATGATCGCCACGATAACGATTCCTTGGATGATCTAGAAAGCAGCCTTGATCGCGCCCTCCACTCAGCATCCAACAACTACTCGAACTGGCTGAATCAGTCGGCATCCATGGACCACCATGGCTCGTTTTCGGGTGCTATTTCGCTTTCCTCGCTCAATAGCGCTCGCAATAGCGCCTCGTTCATAGATCATGAATCCGATGCCAGCCAATTGTTGAACGGCGACCCTGTATCAGCAGGAGAGTGGGCGAGTCGCCCGGGAAATGCTCCGTACCTCGAATCTTCGAGTTTTTTCAGCCGTGCTGCTCGTAGATTTCAGTTTTCTCTTAAGAGCTTTGTAAACCACCTGACATGGGTGTACACTACTGTAGCAGGCGAAATATCGCGTGAATTGAGGCGTCTGAAGGCGGGTACAAGCCAGGAAGACGAAGGCTTGGGCGACGAACGGTACATCTCACCACGTAACCAAGCACATCGCTCGTATGTGTCCAATGCCGTGTCTAACGCCAAATACAACCCCGTTACCTTTATTCCCGTGATTCTCTACGAGCAATTCAAGTTTTTCTTCAATCTATATTTCCTTCTAGTGGCATTGTCACAGATAGTTCCACAACTACGAATAGGTTTCTTGTCCTCATACATAGTCCCTTTAGCATTTGTGTTGACAGTCACTATGATGAAAGAGGCCAACGACGATATCTCCCGGCGCCGGCGTGATCTTGAACAAAACAACGAACTCTACGAAGTCTTGAGTCGTGTCACGGCTGTTGGCCAAGAGGTATCACACGTCGCTCTGAAAAACCTCAAAGTAGGTGACTTGGTAAGACTCCATAAAGACCGCCGTATTCCCGCAGACATGGTTCTCATTCAGTCCTCCGATAGTTCTGGTGAAGCATTCATTAAAACTGACCAACTAGATGGAGAAACAGATTGGAAACTTCGTGTTGCATGCAATGCCACCCAAACCATAACAGACTTGTCGACGCTCATTCACGATACATCTCTAATCGTCGGCAAGCCTCAAAAATCAATTCATACATTCAACGGAAAGCTTCTTTTGCACCAGAGCGGAGCTCCTAACAAAATCGTTCCGCTTACAATAGACCAAACCTTGTGGGCCAACACTGTTTTGGCATCAGGATCTGCCATCGGTATGATCGTGTATACGGGTCTTGAAACTCGACAGCAACTTAATACTACCATGACAGGTGTCAAGACAGGTCTCTTGGAATTGGAAATCAACAGCATATCCAAGATATTGTGCATTAGTGTATTTCTCCTCTCTGTTGGCTTGGTGTTCGGTCAAGGTTTCCCTCTAAAGAAAACCTGGTACATCGATATTCTCCGCTATTTAATTCTATTCTCTACAATTATCCCAGTCTCATTGCGTGTAAATTTAGACCTAGCCAAGTCGGTCTACGCCTCACAGATACAAAAGGACCGTGATATTCCTCAAACAATCGTTCGTACATCGACCATTCCTGAAGACTTGGGAAGAATTGAATACCTATTAAGTGACAAAACAGGCACGCTTACCCAGAATGAAATGGAGATGAAGAAGTTGCATCTCGGTACAGTCTGTTACGCGGGAGATACACTCGATATTGTTCGTGAGTATGTTGGAAAGCAACTTTTTGTTGATTCTGGACCTGGATCTTCAAAACGGAAAGATCTTAGTGCAAAGGTAGCTGATCTTGCACTCGTGTTGGCTGTTTGTCACAACGTCACGCCTACAGAAGAAGACGGTATCTCATTCTATCAAGCTGCATCTCCTGACGAAGTGGCTATAGTCAGATTTTGCGAATCTATCGGTCTTAAATTAATTAAGAGAGACCGTACCTCAATTACACTCTTCCATGTGGCTACACTGAGCCAAATTGTCTATGAAATCTTGTATAACTTCCCCTTCAATTCTGATACGAAGCGGATGGGCATTGTGGTCAAAGATCAAGTGCGCGACGAAGTCTTCTTCATGTTGAAAGGAGCAGACACAGTTATGGCTCGTATTGTCAACTACTCAGACTGGCTAGACGAAGAAACTTCAAACATGGCGCGTGATGGATTGCGAACATTGGTCATTGGCCGCAAAAAGTTGAATAGTGCCCTATTCATGAACTTCGCCAAAGACTTCGAAGAAGCTTCGCTTGTGATGCATAATCGAGAGGTAACTATGCAGAAAGTCATTTCGCAGTACCTTGAAACTGATGTAGAGCTCATGGGTCTCACTGGTGTAGAAGACAAGTTGCAAGCTAACGTCAAGACCTCCATTGAGCTTTTGCGAAACGCCGGTGTCAAGATCTGGATGTTGACTGGTGACAAAGTAGAAACTGCCAAATGTGTGGCAATTAGCGCCAAACTCATCTCTCGTGGTCAGTTTGTTCATCAAATCACCAAAGTTTCTCACCCTGATATGGCGCTCAACCAATTAGACCAGCTCCGAAACAATCAGAACGCTGTGTTACTTATAGACGGTGAGTCCATCGCAGTTTTTATGAAATATTTTTCTCTGGAATTTTTTGGTGTCTGCCTCACATTACCTGCCGTAATTGCATGTCGGTGCACACCGCAACAAAAGGCAGATATAGCTGTGGCTATCAAGAATATAACCGGGAAAAGAGTGTGCTGCATTGGAGACGGAGGTAATGACGTGAGTATGATTCAATGTGCCGATGTAGGTGTAGGAATTGTTGGAAAAGAAGGTAAGCAGGCGTCTTTGGCCGCTGATTTCAGTATTGAGCAGTTCCACTATTTGCTGAAGCTCTTGTTGTGGCACGGCAGAAACTCCTACAAGCGGTCTGCGAAGTTGGCGCAGTTTATTATCCATCGAGGATTGATTATTTCTGTCGCACAAGCGATATACTCCATCTCGTCTAAATTCGAACCCTTGGCGCTATACCAGGGATGGATTATGGTCGGTTATAGCACGGTGTATACTATGGCGCCCGTTTTTTCCTTAACTCTTGACAGAGATATTGACGAGAAACTCACCAAGTTGTACCCGGAACTATACAAGGAGTTGACCCTTGGGAAATCACTTTCGTTCAAAACATTCTTTATGTGGGTCTTGATCTCATTATTTCAGGGAAGTGTAATCCAATTATTGGCGCAGAGCTTTCATGGCCTCAATGTTGAAAGCTTTTTGGCGTTAGTGAGTATATCCTTCACTGCTTTGGTTTTGAATGAATTATTTATGGTAGCGCTTACTGTGAATACCTGGAACCGAGTGATGGCAGGCACAATTGTGATAACATTCGCTCTCTATGTATTCCTGGTACCCTTTTTGACGGACTACTTCGACCTCGACTACTTGACGTCGTTTTCATTCGGGTGGCAGCTCGTTCTCACGCTTGCAGTAAGTCTCTTCCCAGTATGGCTCGGCCAAACGATCAACCGCAAATTGCGGCCTCCTTCATATGCCAAGGTCCAGCAGCACTGATTCCAGGGACGACAAGATACGGCGCCGAATCGTATGGATATTTATATAAGGTAGTTGATGAGAGCAGCTACTGTTAATAATAAAATTGCTTGTCGGGTCTATATAAAACGTAACTTTGATTTAACGAGGTATAATAATGAATCCAAATCCTATCTTTAGTATAGATATATCGTATTGCTTATTATTGTTTGCTGCAAATTGATGACAATTATCTATAGTTTATCATCTTCTTCGTGCAGTCCAAAAGCGATCGTTTACTTCTTTGGGACAAGAAACCCATAAACGCCAAAAGCCAGTTTTCAATTAATAGTGGAAAATGACAAACACCAATTAGTGAATTCGCGTATCCAATTACTAGACGGCTACAAAATAACCAATGACCATTCTCACAAAAGATTATGGTGGTTGTGGCAGCTACAACAGTAGTTATGTCAAATATCCGCCTGCATATCACCCGAAACAGTCCTGTACTCAAGCCAGCCGCACAAAACTGTGGGTTGGTTTTGATGGTACTGCAGATAACCAAGTGTGGCCCCATCAACACCCCAAAGACTATATATTGGGCCAAACCCCCTGATAACGAGCTACGGAAGAACCACCTTTTTTTCGGAACCTCGTTGATCTATACCGAGCGCTAGAAATCCAACTCGCTACTTCAAATCTGATTCGAAGCTCTCTAATATCCCAGGTTCTTATCCACATCAACAATCAACAAAAGAATAATCACGCTGGAGCGAAAGCTATTAGAGCTCAAAACCTACCAATCTTAAAACTTCATACAACGGCGAATTTGTCTAAAATTCTTCTTCTAAAACAGCATATCTGAAAATGTACACCTCGCTAACTACAAAGACCTCCGTTCTCACGTTGGGCTACTTGGCCATGTCAACCACTCTCCCTTTCTTGTTATCATATAGAGAGTCTCAGACCAAGCTGGACTGTAAGGGATACATTAGTGCCAGATCCTTATTTAACAAGATATGATTTGGCCGGTTTTTGGGAAGGGCAGACGAGCTCCGTTTGTATGGGACATGGAAGTGAACCGATCGTTGTCAAAAGGTTGATATCTCCGATTTATATTTAATAGCACTAATTACTGATGTTTCCGTAGTTGTTAGGTGTTCTTTTTAATATCAGGTATCCACTTTGTTGCATCTTACGAATTTTCTCTGTGTCTTCGTCAGGTATCATGCTCTAACAAAGACTCCTCTGCCTCGAGAATCAATTGCATGTCAAATATGTGTAAGCCATTTTATTTGAACTCATACAGCTAGATGGTTAACACCCATTTTCAACTCCCTTCTAAGATGGCATCGTTTGATTTATGGTTGCAAAAACCGTTGGTCCTGCAGGTGATAACGGTTATATGTTAGGCGCTATGCGTAGGCTTTTTGAGATGACCAGCGGTAATTTTTGTTTGACCAATAGAAACGCAGGCAAATGTCAGCACAACTTATTTCTGGTTACCTGCTATATTTATCTACCGAAGTATTACGGGACCGGAAGTGTACGGGTTTGAGAAGGGTATAGGTTCCAAGTTAAGTTTATGTTTAAAGGCATAGTGGAAGGGTGAATTTAATACAATGAAGTCTTGGAACTAAAATTAACAAATTCTCCATAACTGAGTCTCTCATTTTTTTGTGCACAATTATAATTATGAGAGGATATATCTGGAGACTAAAGCCAGGAACAGAGTTAAGTTGAGCTGCTAAGTAGGAAACTTTGAGAAAATAAATGCAATTTGCTAATTTCATGTATTTTTATCTTCACCTCAACATCCGGGTTTTTTAAGTTATAATTTTCCCATGCTCGGGCAATATAACTTGATAATGCTAAATCAACTTTGTGACAACAATCTGGCTTTTATAAGAGGCCAGATTTGAATTTTCACACACGCCCCTTCGATTGAATACTTGACTCATGATCTCGCAATCGGGGTTTTTACAAATTGCTCGGATTTCTTCTAAACCTTGCAAGATACAAGAACGGCCCGGAAATTAAAAGTCAAAGGGAATTTTCTATTACTCCATTATTGCATTTCAATAATTTTTTTTAAGTCCCATTTTTTTTCCAATTTGGTTATTTTTTGTCAATCTGTGGGATTTTGACCTAAAATTCAAATTCCCACTCTAGTATATGAAGTGAACTTTTCAAAACTCTATATCTCAACTTTTCTGAATATTGCTTAGTAATTCATCCTCCATTGGACACAATTAGTAATGACATAACTGCAGGCATACGGAATCCAAGACTGGCTCGGCTTCCAGTTTTGCTTCAATCTTGTGCTCATGGTCATATGGTTCTTAAAGGTGCGCTAGTCAAAGTAGGTCCACCAAAAAAATGGTTGCATCTTAATCGTAATATACATAATACATGGGCAACGAATCAAAATTTTAAATCAAGTGTCTTATAATTTTCTGTCTTCTGTTATTGTCCAATTCTTGATGAAGAAAGCACCGCTCGTTATGATGCTTCAAACAATTCAGCAGTTTCTATTGTGGGCAATTCAATCAGTTTTCCCCTTAAGGTACATGTATGTTTAGAATTTTACAGACTCTAGCTATTTCTTAATGGGGTGCATTGGTGTAGAGAGCCAATAGTTTAAAACAAATTGTTGCACAGTCAAAGAGATGTTAATATGCTTACGTTATCGACCAATTTCAATCTTTTGCATTGTTTGGTTGGATAAGGAGAGCCAAATTACTATGAAAGAATAAACTCACAAGATTCAGAGGTATGACCACGAAATTTTGAAGACCTGACGTGATTTTAAAACCAGGCACAGATCACTACATTTGTACAAAAACAAAGAAAACTGGAAACCAGCAATGTTTTGGGCCCAGCAATATCGCAACCTTAATTCTGTTTATCATTCGCGTCGTCTTTCTGTTAAATATTCGCGTTTTGAAAAACAATTCAAAATTGACAAATCGGGACAATTCTTTAGGACGGTTTGCAGTCTCGGGTATTTGTTTCGAAGTTTAAGCCGTACGGCGTCAACGGTGATTAAACGCAGGGTCTGACAATCCCTCCATGAACCCAAATACTTTTTCCATAGTATACGTATTTACTAATTCCCTCAATAAATTCAATAAATTGGTCTACTCTCATGCAAAATTCAAGCCATCTTTCATTGACAAGAAAAAATTGAACAGTTCTTTTAGCTAATGCCTAAACGCCTTGTTTATACTATACGGTACATAAGAACCGTATATGTGCATTTAGTGCCGTAAACATGCATAGAGTTAATAATCCGTCAAGGAGATATAATGCCCTCGATGTCCTGGTCTAAAAAAACTTTAAATTAAGAAAATCTCTGTTGAAACCCCATTTCTCATGCGATTGCTCTCTCTGTTGTTCGCGGCGACTCTCTTTGCTGTGTGCTTGGCCATGGCAAGCACTCAAAACACAATCACTCAAACCAACATCACTCAAAACACAATCATTCTTGGCCAGAATCTCGATGGATCAGTAGACTTGACTGTCAATAAAAACGTTTTCCTTCGCGTTCTTGATTCACCTGTAGTGTCCTCAGCGTCCGTTTT
The DNA here is from genome assembly GCA_030563705.1 of Australozyma bambusicola. Lineage (NCBI taxonomy): Eukaryota > Fungi > Ascomycota > Pichiomycetes > Serinales > Metschnikowiaceae > Australozyma > Australozyma bambusicola. The sequence goes on along the minus strand of JAJMJU010000036.1, from coordinate 1,314 downwards.
CAATTATGGAACCTTATATTTGAGCCCTTATCAACAGCCTGCAATAGCGGCATACTACATGGGTGATACGTTTCAAAATTCTGGAACATATATTTTCGACTCATTTAACAATACCCAGCAATCGGGTTTTGTTATAAACTTGCAGAAATTTATAAACAGCGGTACCATGTACTTAGGAATGAAAGTCCTTGCTCCTGCAACAGGGTCCTTTCCAATCTTAAGTCAAAGTTTGTGGGTTAATACAGGTGCCATCCTTATAAGCGGGCAAAATAACTCAGCCACTTTTGCTGCTCAATTTTCGCCGGGAGCTGCTCCGATGGAGAATTCAGGCTCTGTATGTTTGAACCAGGCAATCTTGTCCCAAATAGACTCAAGTACTGTCACTGGAACTGGCTGCATTCAAATCGGCTACTTGTCTGAAGTGTTGATCACAAACCTTACCAATTTTCCTGCGACTCAGACGTTGTATTTTCAAGATTCTACCGCGCAAGTTGTAATTAATAGCACATTTAACAACTTGAGCCGGATCACTTTGGCCGGTTTTGGCGTTGGAAATACTCTTTTGTTTCCCCAAGGCTTCACCTCAGCTACCTTCTTGTCTGTTAACGGCTACATCACTTTACAAGATAGTTTTGGGGGAAACCTACAAGTATATATTGGCCCTGGCTATACTGACGTTCTTTTTTCTGTAGGTCGCAGTTCTTCCGGTTTTAACAACAAATTGACATATAGGGGAAGACCGATATCGTCAGCTTCCCCGTCTCTGTGCAAGTGCCCACTGAATGTATTTCCTTCTGCACCCAAATCTGTTGAAACAACAACTACATATTGGACTGGACTTTCCACTGAAACAACGCAAGTTGGCCAGCTTACTGACACTGTGCTTGTGGAATTACAGAAATCCACCATAACAACTATAACTACCTGGACCGAAAGCTACACTTCGTCCACCACAATAGATGGAGGACCAACTGATGTTCTTCTTATTGAAGTGCCAAGTGGAATGCCAAGCTCGAGTTCAGGTTCAAGCTCAATCTCAAGCTCCTCAAATTCATCGAGTTCTTCGATTACAACGAGTACTTCAAGCGCTTTGAGTACCTCAAGCACTTCAAATCCTTCTAGTTCTTCTAGTTCTTCTAGTTCTTCTAGTTCTTCTAGTTCTTCTAGTTCTTCTAGTTCTTCTAGTTCTTCTAGTTCTTCTAGTTCTTCTAGTTCTTCTAGTTCTTCTAGTTCTTCTAGTTCTTCTAGTTCTTCTAGTTCTTCTAGTTCTTCTAGTTCTTCTAGTTCTTCTAGTTCTTCTAGTTCTTCTAGTTC
>JAJMJU010000035.1:0-93444 GCA_030563705.1 Australozyma bambusicola | reverse complement strand
AGTCCATCTTGTTGACAGCAACAATCAATTGTCTGACACCCAAGGTGAAAGCCAACAAAGCGTGCTCTCTGGTTTGACCGTCCTTGGAGATACCAGCCTCGAACTCACCAACACCACCAGCGATAATCAAGATAGCACAGTCGGCTTGGGAAGTACCAGTGATCATGTTCTTGATGAAATCTCTGTGACCTGGAGCGTCAATGACGGTAACGTGGTACTTTGGAGTCTCGAACTTCCAAAGAGCAATGTCGATAGTGATACCTCTCTCTCTCTCGGCCTTCAACTTGTCCAAGACCCAAGCGTACTTGAAGGAACCCTTACCCAACTCAGCGGCCTCCTTCTCGAACTTCTCGATGGTTCTCTTGTCAATACCACCACACTTGAAAATCAAGTGACCGGTGGTAGTGGACTTACCGGAATCGACGTGACCGATAACAACGACGTTGACGTGAAGCTTCTCCTTACCCATGATGAATGCTAGAAAAAATGTTAACAGAACAAAAACGGGGGGGTGGGCGCTCGCGGGTCTTTATATAGAGGTGGGGTGGACGAAAAATTTTTTCGGTAGGGCAAGTCTCATTTGGGTGTGTTTGTGCAGGAATAATACTATATGCACTCTCCATCGCATCCCCATGAATCTCAAACTTTTCGGTTTGGGGGAACTTTTGGTGGGTGACTGGTGCCAATTTCGGAAACCTAGTACTCTCCATCCGAACGCTTCTCTTCTGTCCAGTTAGATCGCTTTTCCGGTACCCAGGGCTGCTAATCTTCCCCTATCCCCTTGTATTTTCTCCAGCAGATAATTTTTCATGGTTGCGAGCCCGGCACCTTTCCAGAGCCGTATACACTAAATGGGGTGTTGTGTGCAGGTTGCTCGTCTGGACAAGTTACTGTTAGCAGTCGAGTGGTCATATTGGCCACCGTAGGAAAACGGGCCTCGTGGTATGGGTATTTGGAGATGTACTTCGTCAGACCAATTTTTTAAATTCAGGGCCAATTGCATCCAATCAGAGGCGATGCAAATGCCAGGGCTCGTAACCGTCGCTCGTTTATCTAACGTTTTCACTTTTCTTTTTCATGAGATGAAAAGTTCCACGACACTCGATGAAGCGATGGCTTATGCAGGACAGATCATAGAATCCAGTAAGTATGTAATTAAGTGGTAGAGTGGTGAGGAGGTATGAATGATGGGATGAATAGGTGACGGTGTAAAATTGGACAATGGATGGTCTGAATAAGTTGTGATGATTGTGATCTTGCTGGGGCCTTTTTTTTTTTTGGAAAAGAGGGGTGGTTTTGGTGATGGTGGCTGGATAAGTTGAAGAGAACTTAGTGGTATGTAAAGAAAGGGAGAAAGGACAGGACTGGTCGAGCGACGATCATGAAGAAGGTCAAATTGGTTCTGTTTTTCATTTTCGTCTTTGAACTCTTTTGTTCCCTCAATGTTCATGTATTCTGGCTAGATATACTGTTGTGAATTGGCTGCAAAATGAGACCTGGTGTTCTGTGTGGATCACTAGAATCGGACACTGAAAGAAATAAATGGATCTTTTCTTGCCCGAGTAAGAAGAAGAAGGTCATATTCCTGCAAATCTTACCATACTGTCTGCATTATGCGATATACTCAATCGCTGATTGATAGTTTTGCAAGGTAACTGAAGTAATGAGCAGAAGAATTAAATACATTATGATGACATTTTGGATTATACCCATGTGTTACAATTCGTTCAGTACTCTTGGTCATAGAATGACTTTTCTTACGAATGACTTTTCTTACGTAGATTCCTTTTTGATACGCCATAAAGAGGGTCATTCTTCATGTATGTACTCGATGTTTGTTGTCCTTAGTCTGCTTGAATTAATGCCCTTCTTTCACTGTGTACTTTCAAATGCGGGCGAGTTGTGTCTTTCATTTCCCTTGGTCCCCCGTCTATTGTATTAAGGATCGAAGACGAAATGAACTACCAAGATCTTCGTGTTGCTTCCTATCAACTTATCCAGTTTCTTTATGGACAATTCTTCAACAGATATATTGTTCAACTTTTGTCCGGTGTTTATTTGGAGAGCCTAGTGATAATTCGCTACAATTAAATTTCATTTCAATCACAGCTTTTCCAAATCCCATTTGACCTTTTAAGATAGCTATTTTACGAAATTGAAAACTGGCCGTCACCCTTTATCTTTGCTGCCCAATCTCCCGAAGTAAAACGCTCTCTTACCATCATTCTTATACTACATTATTCTTACGCAACAAAATCCTTATAAAATCCCTCCATGCTACTGTCCCTACATCACTTCAAATACTCCACCGGCTGAACTCGGCGCGGCCGCTTCGTTTGTCGTTCCGCTGTTCCCTCAAGCTTCTCCAACAAAATCTTTTGCTTTTCCGCCTTCTCGTCGTTTCCGTATCCAACCGTCGATGCATCTTGTGACGATGCACCTTCAGATGGCGGGTCTCGCGACTCATCCACGTTGCGGTCTCGGGCTGCTTCCAATTTCTTCAGAAGTGATTCGCCTCGGCCCACTAATCGGCCATACTTCTCTCTGTCCTTTGTTTTTCTGGGAGAAGGTAACTTGACACTGCTGTAGGAAGAATTCATCAGCTCAGCCCTCGGAAGCGTGTTGCGGGCCACCTCTTTTGCAACTATGAACCCCGACTTAGTCTTCGAATCTTTTGGTGGCACATATATACACCATTGGGCATCGCTCACTTCGGGAACCATGAGATTGGCTTGGCCCTCCAGAGATGCTACCATTTCCCATAAGAACGCCGCAGAAACAATGGGAATGCCCCATTTTCTGGCGGCCGTCATTTTATTTTTGGATGAGAGCGTGGCTACAGACTTGGAAGAGCTTCTGCTGGCATAGACAGGACAGTTGATGACATCCTTCATCCGATACTCAAACAATTTGGGACTGCTTTTGCTAAGCGCGTCTTTGAATAGGTTGATGTTGACCACAAGCATGTCTCGACTGGAGTTGAGAGTTTCACAAAATTCAAGGTTAAGATAAGAAACAAGCTTTTCCAAATGAAGGAGTTCTACACCTGTGAAGCCTGTCATACAGACTTTTCGTTTGATTTTCAGAGGTACAATGCCCATCATGGGTCGTGCCCACATATCGTCACAGATCTTATTGTAGAATATGCTCCGTTCTATGAACCAGTTGGTCACGAGCTTGATTCCCTTTTCGTTGAGCCGGCGCTTGACCGAGCTCGGAAGCATCAGCAACATGAGCTGCGTCTGGGGTCCGTTCTTCACGAGCATGATGACGTGTGTGATACTTTCATCTTCAGAATATGTCACGACCTTACCCTTATGCGATTCCACGACAGATTTCAAAATATTTTGCTCCAGGATCGTAAGTCCAATTGGAAGAAAACTGAGGCCCTGGAAAAGAGTGCTTGGCTGTTCCTGGCTAGATAGTATGCTATTCTTTTCCTCTACGATATCGGACTCCTTCGAGTCTAGTTCGCTATATGTACTTTCGCTCCAAGTGTCAGTGGTAACCTCCTTGGTAAGCAGCGGATGGGCGCTATCCATGATGGATGTCCAAATCTCTGGATTCTTCCGTAGCGGTAGACGTTCCCTCTGGCGATCCAGTAGTGGGTTGACATCGAGAGATGCTATTCTAGACAAATACAATTTTTTCCACACAAATGATGTGCTGTTGTAGGTATTGAACCCGGTGCTGATTTCGTAATCCTCGAGGTTCATGGCAGCTTCTCGTAAACACGAGTCGAAGATCCAGATCGGATGGACTATCGGCTTGTTCCATTCTTTAGCCATGGTGTGGCGCTTTCCCGAGGCATTCGTGGCAACTACAAGACTACAATTTTGTGTTAGGGTGGTGCTTACAGAAGCACCAAGCTTTGAGAGAACTTTCGACAAAGCCGCCTCCAGAAACGGGTCCTCGGGCATGATTTTCGGCATCGACTGGGTGGGCGGCTGACGGAACCGCTCGGTCATTAGTTTCCGAGCCTCATCCTCTGACGGGCGTGTGATTCGAGCAAGACACACTTGATACCCAGAGAAGATCGGAAGTTTCTCCAAATCCCGAGATACAACAACATCCTGGCCAGCCCGCCATCGTTTATAGAACTCCGATACCGCGTGTGTTCCCAAAAAGGTCACGTCGTGCCTGTAACGTACCGAGAACTTATATTTTTCAGTGTCTCTCTTTCCTACCACCAAGTATCGAACCAGACTCATTAAATCGACATGAAAAGTTCCGCCAAGTGTGGCAACTTGGTCTGCCAATACTTGTCGATCGGTGCTGTTGACACCCGTACAGCAGAAGCTCAAGCCATAGAAGGGTTTGGACATTGCATTGGAAAGTGGTCGTAAAGATTGATTCGCATGGGGTATGAGAAGGAATGTGTGAGGACGCGTGATGGGGTATGAATGAGGGTGCAATTCTGAGAAAAAATTGGGATGAGAAATGATTTTGGTGTGGGTTTCAGCATGGCGAGAGTGGCTGAGAATTGGGATTTTTCGATTTGTATCTGATTGGATTTGGGGTGGTGTTCAGTGGCTGCAAATGTTGGCCTGCATAGAAGAGTGGGATAAAGAGTACAGATTGGATTGGGATAGAGAGGCATCTTTGGAGATGGTTAATATTTTCAAGAGTTTTTTGAATTGTGTGCATCTGCATTGATGAGAAGACTCGGAAAGATAATGTATGTGTCGCAGTTCAGTACGCTGACTTGCCCGCGCTGTAACGTATATAACTGGCGACTCTAGGAACGTCTCAATCAGCCTTTTTTTCCAAGAAAATCCATAATTCCTTTCTCGGAGCCCTGATTCATAGTTTGACGTATCACTGCGGCAATCTTTTGTTCATCTCAGCTACTACTAGTATCTTTCTCCAAGCCAGGTCTGTGTTGTAGTAAGGTAATACTCTAACCAGGGATAAGGTGAAACACATAAGTCGAACTATACTCGCAATTCAGCAATCAAAACCATGGATGACGTGGTCTGATTGGCTGGAGTTAAGCGATCGTAGATCTAGTCCGTTGCTCTCATTTCCTTTCTTCATCCATTTACCATACTGGTGACTCGTGCTTACACAGGGTCATGTTTTGGTTCTATGCATAGTAAGATGAAGTAGATGTACGCGCAGATACAAGTATTCACTACACCAACAAAGAACCTCACGAGACTTTAAAGGTAAGAACTCTCGTGTGGTGTTGCATTTCGAAATCGCATCGCATCTCGACTTCTTAACTCTCCTACGAGTCACGGATCTATTCCCTGCCATATTCTGTCTCATCATCTCCATCCAGCTGTCTCTCGACATCGTGTGCTTCAAACACCCGCTTAGCGCAAGAGCTCCTAACCACGGAAAAACGATCTGTCTCCCAATTATCCCATAAACTGCTTATTTGCACCAGCCACCCCTTATCCATTCATCTCTCCTCGACTTAGTCAAGCTCATGCTATGGCGCAGTCCTTCCGCAAGCGACCGCCCAAAGAGGTAATTTTCCTGCCATTTTTCCCCAAACGGGGTGCCAAGAGATTGACAGCTGACGTTTGGTGGAGTTTCACAAGTGCATTTTGATTTGGGTGCAAACGTGCCCAGATTCGCGTGCAATAAGCGTAAATCGAGGTCTGCACCAGATGTTTCACATTTGCTAGTGCTACAATGTAGATATTTACATGAAACAAACGATATTTAACATAAGTTTTTCTTTCCATCCACCTTTTTTATCTATCAGGGTGTAACACTTTCGTATTCTTTCCGGAAGCCGCAATGCTGCAGATCTTCTTGTTATTGTCCCCAGACATGTAAACAGAGACTCAGCAGCTGTCTGCAGTACGACGTTAAGCTGTCTTTTCGATGGGCACATCTGTAGTCAACACTAGTTACACATACATTCGAGTAGTTTTGAGCAAACCTCCAGAGTTGATTTTCCATTAAACCACTGCTGCGTCTTTAATTCTCACGTTGTATTCCCCCCTCCAGTACCTTTTCCTTTTTTGTCCCTAGATCCAGATAAGCTTAACCCTGCAAGTGTTCCTATTCATTATGCGCAAAACGCGCCCGTCTGCAGGACGGTCTGGCCACTAAGGACGACAAAACATTCGACAAGAAAAAGACCCTTTAGCTCAAACGCGACGTAGCACTCTTTGGATGACCGCTTTAGGAGAGCGATTCAGCAATCACCACCGAATTTCTCTATGCGAAAACGGATACGTAACTCTTTGAATGTATTAAGCGCATATGTGAACTTTTCCTAATGTTCCCATTAAACCCTTCAACTCCTTTCCTGTGTCTCATGTTTTTCAGGTGCTCCTAAGCTGCCCAGATACGAACCAGCTGCATAACACTGCAGCATCTGTTTGTATGGGACGCCCTATGTTATTTGCTGTAATGAAGCCCTGGTGCGGCGTGTTTGTTGTTGTTTTACGACGCTGCGAACAATGCATGGCCTGTATCGTAAGTGCCCTGTCTGCATCCACCAAGCCAAGTTTGAGTATAAAGCACCCCCTAATTCCTCCCCTGGCCTTAAAATTTCTTTATCCCATAACCAACTCTATAGTCACTCGTTCTACAATGCAATTCTCTACTGTCGCCGCTGCCTCTGCTTTGTCTGCCACCGCTTTGGGTGCTTACGCTAACGTCACCACCACCAAGGGTGTCACTGTTACTGGCTACACCACCTACTGCCCATTGCCAACCGTTGTCACCATCACCAAGTGTGACGATGTTTGTTACCCAACTGCCATCACCGTGACCTCTGCCACCACTGTTACTGTCACCGGTAAGGTCATTGTGCCAGTCTGCTACAACTGCACCGTCCAGACCTCCACCATCTCTTACGTTGCTGGTGCCAACAAGCAGGTTGCTGGTGTTGCTGTTGGTATTGCTGCCGTTGCTGCTGCTTTGCTCTAAGCGGTCGGTTTCTCGTTTGTTTTCCTTAGATACCCGATAAAGACGTTTTGTAGCTGTGTCGAGATGCATTGTGTCTTTATTATAAATAATACATGTACTTATTGACGGACTGTATGAGCCTCTGAAATCTGTGGCTTTAAGTATTGATGTTGATGATGGGGGATGTGGATGTTTGATGAGTAGTAGTTGAGGTGTAATATACCTTGAGGGTAGTGTATTGAAACTATCATTAGAGATAATTCTCCTGTAATAGGAATATCTGAGAACATAACCGAATGTCAAAATTGAACACGGACGGAGAGTCAGGAGATGGATATCCATTGCATTCCGTAATATTATCTCAACTATCGATCCTGAAATGGCTCTGCAACAGTGTTACCTTAGAGTTCTTCCCATATATAACAAGTACGGCGTTTCCCTCTTATAATTTATTTCTTCATTAAGTCTACTCCTTTTTCATTGATTTTCATCTTCAATATCCTCTCCAATTCAATCCTCCTTTCAGGTATCTACTGTAAGCTCTGTTCCTTGCCTTACCTTACACGGCAATCCATCTCTCCAAAAAATCACTTTCGAATAAAAAGAAGTCTCTCTCCTCATATTAATTTTCATTTGAAAATTCCATTTCATACGTTCCTTTGACCTCCTTCGGCCGTAGATTGTACTTCTTCCTCCGCAGCCATTTCATAATTTTGAGTCTCCACATCTACTTTCGAAGCTCCAACGATGCCTTCGGAACACATCCCGACCCTCTCAAACACCGAAGGGTCTCCTATGAATGGCTCATCAACAGAAGTTTCGAATTTGAAGAGCTCAGAAAACTCTCCTCATCATCCTATAGACAACAGCCTTCTACATCAACTTCCCAGCATAAATGGAGAAGTGCAATCCTCCGAAAGTTCTCCAAAACAACCTCTTTCGTCGCTAGACATCTTGCTGGAACTATCCACAAATCAAAAGTTCTCTCTCTCTGAATCTGAGGGGACCCTGCCAAGTCACATTCCCTCCTACTCCTACAACACCCTCCACCCAGCAGACCCAATACGATTTGTGGAGTCAAAAATACAAAAGGGAACTGAATTTGGTGCTATTAAGCTTTCTCTAGATGGCCTACATGATACTTTGGCCGCTCGGTACCGTCACCTTAACCCCGATACCTTAAAACTAAAAACCAAGAGAGTCGTATACAACCCGCCACGGAACGAAATCTATAAACGGCTCATCTTCCTAAAAAAGCTCATTTCTTTGCATGATGCATCCGAAGTGCCTATTCCTCCTGTAAAACAAGAGCCCCACTCTCCGGAACATAAACCTACCTTCATGGTGCTGTTCAACCTCTCTAAACCGAACTCGCCCGCTAAGCCCGTATTTACCCCTGATGGGCCTAAAGTCGTCGTTAGTAGATCTACAACACCGCTGAAGTTGTTGCCTACTCCGCTACCCAGTGCACTTATAGACCAAGGACATTTAAAGCCACAGCCTCCTAAACCAACATTCAGTGAAATCCCTAGCATAGACAACCAGCCCATCGACCTCTTTTTATTGTATGAACTCGTGAAAAGTGATGGTGGCTACTTAAACGTTTTTGCTCAGAATCAATGGGCATCAATTGCAAATAAACTTGGCTACGAAGAAGATCTTGAAGCCACATCTGCAACTCTAGCAGACACTTACATGAAGGTACTATATCCTTTAGAATTGGAAAGCTTCGAACCTGCGGCTGTGGATTTGGCGCCAGAAACACCGCCATCAAAACCTGAAAATGGCCTGCAAACTGACATAGAGGCAGGCCAGCCAGTCGAGCCCGCCAATAAACTACAAAAGCTTGGCGCAGGAGCTCCTTTACTCCTAGGCTCCGCAGAAGAGTTTCCACGCTCCATTCGTGCAAAGACTTCCAAAGGAATACTACTAAATGCACCAAGTCAAGTTGTGATAAAAGCCGACCCAGACTTTGCCAATGAGCAAAGATTTCTTTTCGGGGCTGCCTTGGAACGATATTTGAGCACGAGGGCCACTTATCAACTCAACAACTATCTCCAATGGATTGCCTCTAACATGTCTCGGTTCACAGACTCGCCATCAGCAGTGTGGCCGCTCCGCCGTATAACTCACCGCACTATGCGCCAGATCATTCAGAAGGACCTCTTGTATCAGATTAGACTCCTAGAAATTTTAGGATCCCTGCAAAATGATTCTATTGAAGGTGGATCTAATTCAACGGGAAGTGAACCAGTCATACTTTCAATTGAAAGTCTTGAGGCTAAGTTGATGGGCAGTATCGAAGGCTCTACAGAGGTGAAGGAGTTTGGTGGTCATTCCCGGCTCTTATACGATTATGGCGGTTCATCCCGTAATATGCATCCTGATAACATTAATCATTATGATAACGTACCAGGACAGTCTAACGGCACCATCAAATTAGAGTCAGCTTCATTATCGTCATCCATTAAACCGGAGTTCGGTTCAGACAGTGTCGTTCATCCCTTCAATCTCCAGAACCTCCCATTTCTTCCGAATTCAATTTTGGGGGCACTAAAAGATGAGGATCTCGACAGTAAGCATCTCACAGCTGTGTTCATGAACGTTGGCACTACTTTAAGTATAGAAAATTGGAAGTGTGAAGACCACTTCACGCAACATTGCGACTATCTTATTGCTGGAGCATGGAAACGCTGGTACTTCATTCCACAGCTGGACTTTGACAAGTTCGAGAGTTTGGTTGAAGAGATCGTTCTGTCTGAAGCGAGAGATTATGATAAAGATAAAATTGAGATTGTTGCAGCTTCCATGAATTCCGATTTTCCAAGCCATCTGTCTAGAGACGATCTCATTGTAAATGCCCTTGCAAACATTCCAAGTGACAACACACAAGCAAGACTTCCCTTGAAGAGTTCAAAACTGAAGTATATTATAGACAAAAAGAGGAAACTTGCGCCACGTAATCTGGACTATTTCATTACGCCGGCTATGTTAGACAAGCACAATATCAAGTATTACACTACAGTCCAAAAACCGGGCGAAATGATCTACAAGTACCCAAAAACATACTCATGTTCAATCTCTTTTGGCTTAAACATTAGTGAACACGTAAATTTCGCCTCAAAGTCTTGGCTTAAATACGGAATGGCGGCTGAACAGTGGCTCGCTAAGCAGTCGCTTCTTCCAAACTTCCTGACTTTCAAGCTTCTTGTGAATTTGATCCACCAGTTTGATGCACCCTCCAACAGTCTGTTACATTTTGAGTCTGATGTGCACGACGAACTTTTTAAGGTGTACTCCGACGAAGTTGACGCTGAGCTCGAGTCCCGACAATTTGTACGTCGACAAATCAAAGCGAAAGATATTTTGGTGGAGGAAAAGTTCATATCCGAGATGGATATTCTTTCTGATATCGATTTCCAGTCGTTGTATCCAACAAAAGTAGTTCTTCAGGTGGGAGCTTCCCAGGTATTATCCATGTCTCTCAGCAATTTCCGGGCATACTTGGATGAGCTTAAAGCAGATCCCAAACTTCCAGATCTAGTTAAAGATTCCAAGGTCGAGCTCCATCTTTTTCTCCCGGACGAGAAACTTCGAAGTTGGCGCCGACTGCTACAGGAAAACTCCGTGGACATGGATGGCTGGCTAGAGAAGTATGAAGAGAGTATGGCTTCTGAAGATATTGTTGCTCTTAGAACTTATAAGCTTCTCCTTATTGAGGGACAAAAAACATGGGCGGCGATCTCAAGGCTCAATTGCAACTACCTTGATTACATAGAGAGTAATTCGCAAATCCCTCCTGAGTCACATTTTTCCTTCAAAATCGAGAAGTTTAATTGTTGCCTCCATAGCCTCCGCCAATTCGTCGATGAGTCTAATACTATTGTCGAACAGTGCCAAACTATACTCTCATTGAAGCATCAACAAAGGATTAGAAACGGAGCCGAGGCACTGGTTCAAGATTACCAGGACAACGAGAAACATTTAAATCTTTTGGTGGATCTTTGTAACATAATTCCCAAACTCAGCTTCTTTGCTCCAGAACTCGAGCAAGTTTCAGAGTTCAAGAATGAAATCGAGTCCTTTGACAGGGCCTGTAGACAACTAATTGATCAAAATAATGTTACCTCTAGCGAAGCCGCCGATATGATCAATCTCGGTTCTTCGTTTGGAATCAGAATTCCTTCTCTCGAATTCCTTATTCGCTTAAAGAATCGTGCCGAGTGGCTCAAAACCTACAAGACCATTGTCACTGGCGGGGACCCATTTTTGGGTAAGAAGGAAATTTTCCTGATTCCAGATCTTGTAAATTTCCTGAAGCTTGGAGCAGAGTGTTTGGCAAGCTCGGATCGAGATAAGCTCGCAACTATAGACAAATATTTGGCTGTTGGGTACGAACATGACATTCTGGTCAAACAATTTATCGAACAAAACCAATTTTTAAACGGAGTTGATCTTGTGGGACTTGAAAATATCATGACTGATATGGAAGAGCGGGTGAAGTTGGCGGGCGAAAAGCGACTCTTTGTGTACCTCGAAACATATCAAAAACTCGTTGACTTGAAGGCGCAGGAATCAAAAGTGAAGTTTTTGCAGTCTTACCATAAATCACAACATGCGCTCTCCGAGGTGCAGCAAATTCTTCAAGACATCAAGTCATTGCCCTACTCCAGCAGAATAGACAACATTGAAGAGGCTGTATCGCTAAGCCAAGACTGGATACGCCAAGTGGAGACATACATTGATACCATTAAAGTGCACGAAACCGCGGCAAACAAGCCCAGATCGCATAAGCAGGCGTGTAGCCCTAAGCTCATGTACAAGTTACACTTAATTTTAGATAACTGCAAGAAAGCCTTCGCAGACTTTAGTGTTGACTCTGTCGAGAAAGGTGCGCCTTATGCGTACTATGGTGGATTCGAAATAACTGAAAACACTCAGACAACAAGGTACTGTTTGTGCAGAGATGTAGAGGAAGGCGCCATGATCGAGTGCGACCGGTGTCATGAATGGTTCCATTTTAACTGTGTCAGTCATTTGAGCCCTATTGGTGAAAAGGAAGATGACAAGTACACGTGTCCCGCCTGTCTCGTTCTCGAACGGTATAAAATGACCTACCAAGTTGAATATTTTGGCGGAAAGCTCCCTGAGAAGAAACTCGCTAACCTCATTACTTACGGAAGTGCGTTGCGCATTCAACCTACTGCTGAGCTCAATTTGCTCAAAGAAATTGCTGCGGAAGGAGAAACTTTCAAACTGTGGTGCGGTTCTCCTTGTAAGAGCGTTCCGAATGAAAAAATTGGCTTGCTCGTCAGTGAATTGATGTGTCGTAAGATATTAGGCTCTCCGCTTACTGTTCACCGTATGATCGAGGCGTATTTGAATCATCTTGTGAATGCTCATAGGATGCTTCCAGCTTCGAAATCGGCCCCTTCGGACAACACTGCTATGACTGTGGTACCTGAAACTCTGATAGTGTCAAATTCTTTAGAAATTCCCCTGGCTACAGGTATTTCAACTAGTATAGGACCAAGTCTGGGCGCTGCAAGTATAGGCTCAAGCACTGTGAAACCAACTAATGGAGATTCAAGTTTAGATTTCTATACCAGCACAGGCTATTCTAGAAGTACAGTCTTTTCAAATGCCCAAATACCTATGGGAGTTCCAGATGTTGTTGCATCTACCACTCCAACATACTCTGGGTTGCAAAGCTTTCCAGCGGCAACTCAAAGGTTTGAAGTGGGAAAAAAGAATTCGAGCGTATCAGAGGCGTCACAGAATTTGAATGTTCCGGCGGCATCACAGATTACAACTATTCCAGCGACATCACAAAGCAGCAATGTTCCAGGATTATTGCAGATAAACAGCGTTCCCAAGACAAAGATGTCGAGTGAACCAGTGGCCACAAAGGTATTTGACATTACTTCAAACCCGGTTTCGAAGAATCCAGTAACTGCAGCACCAAGTGACTCTAGCATATATACGGTCCCCTCCGATCCCCTGGCCAATACAACCAACAGCAGGATCTCCCCGCCACAGAACGAAACAGCTTCGCTTGCTTCCGAGGTATCCGATACAGCGATTATGGATTTAGAGGTGAGTACAATGGAGAAAAATCTTCAAAATGATTGTTCTCTTGGTGCTATTGCACCTCAAGGCATCAGCACTGGTGATAATACCCCGGTAGTTCCCTCAGTGCTGTTGAGTTCTATTACTAAGCAAGAAATAGAAAAGCCTTCATCTGCTCCACTCAATATTGTTCCACACATTTCCTCCTTCGAAAAACGAGAAGACAATGAACTCCCTAAGTTTCAGATAGATGTATCTCCACAAAGAGAAGGGACTCCAGCGGCGGAACAAAATGTTAAAGAAAGTGAGCTTAGTGAGAATGAATCGAAAATTGATACTTCTAAAGGCACTCCTCCACCAAGCGAGTAGCCCGAAGTCAGTACTTTGGAAAATGCTGCGTTTTGTAAACCAGCAGCAGCTCCCCAGCTAGACTCACCAAGTACTTAATGATTATATGTATAATAACAATAAAAGCCTTTTTACGTGAACAGACACTTGTATAATGCCACCAATTCCCATTCTTCATTTTTCTCTCGTCTCCATTCCTCCACTATCTTCTCTCGCGTCTTCATTGTTTGGCTGCAACTCCCCATACACTCTCCAGTGCCAAAAACATAAACAAGTGACTCGCTGACCTCGACTCTTCTAATGTCGTCCAAAATCCCTGGCACCGTGAGCGTCTCTGACAAGCTCGTCTCCATATGCTGGAGCAAATGCTTTTCTGGAGGCTCGTCGGGTTCGTTGATGGCAGCAGAGATTCGCCTTTTAATATCAGAGATCGAACGTTTTTTAGGCATCGACCATCTCTTGACCGCACAGGAGACGGACTTATTGCGCCAGCTCATTGCTAAAAACCCGCGCATGCGCTTGTACCGCGAAGAGGCGGCGCAGTTCTTGCTTCGACTCGTTGGAATGACAGACATGGACGACTTTCTCCAGAGCCGGTCAAAGCTATTGACACGAGACTTGGCCAGATTGGTGGACGCATATCCGCTGGATCAGAGCGCCGATCGAGCAATCAATATCGATGGATACAGGGACTTGTTCCGAGATACGACAAGAACTCTGGTCAGAAATCGTAGTGCGGGAACACCCTCTGTTCTTCCAATGAAGTCTGAACAGGAAGAGTATGCCCAGAAATTCCAAGGACCCGTTGAAGACTCGACCTGGTTTCAGCGTGTAAAGAATACGACCATTTCATTTATCCCAAAGTCTTTACGGGAGCAGCCACCTTCAAGAAACGACAATAAAAACGCTATAGACTCTAATTATCACCAAAAACCCTCTGAATCGCTGTCTTACATTAAAATGGAAAATCAAAGAGACTTTCTGGACCGCTATGGCCGTAGTGATACATCAGATGTGTATCTCCAGGAACAAATACGTAAACTAGAGCTGCAGTGCGAGCGCTACGAGGCAGAATTGAAACAAACCAGAAACACGCCCACAATCCGTCGTCTTGAGGAACTCAAGCGTGCAATTGAGGACCAGGATGTGATCATTGAACGGCTAGAAAGAAGAAATCGCCTAAAGTATACCACAGCTGAGGGGCTCCTCCCATTCCTCGCTCGACTCCTAGGTAAATCGGACACCAGACTCTTCAATCCCTCCAATATTGTGTTTACTCTTTTTGTCACCTTCGTTTTTGCCATATTAAGCCTCAACGTTCTAAAGCTCATATACTTTCTCATCATTATGAGCTTTCAAAACAGAAAACCTATCCCATACGAAGAACCCTACGATGATGTTGTCATCTCCTTTTCATGGGTTCAAGAAATTCCCTGGCTTGAGTATGCTGTCTACCAATTCCAAGAGTGGGCGGGATACTGATGTAATCCTGACACTTACTACAAAGACGTAAAGAAAATCACTGAATTTACGAAACAACGTCTTTCCTTACTTCATGCATCAGTAAGTTTAAACAAACTTTCAATTGAGCATCTTTTAGTTCTATTTAATTATTCATAGCATCAATAGCATTCATTATATAAACCCAAGAAATAAATCAAAGTGGGGACTTTATTACTCCTACACACATAGGCGGAGGACGAACCGCCACTCCCAAAGAAAAAAAAGGAAACGAAAGAAGTTCGTCAGCACACTTAGTTCATTTGCTTGACCAAGTTGTTGATGAACTGCTCTCTGTTACCGGTGTCACCACCCTGGATGAAGTGGAAGAACTTTCTAGCTCTGAAACCACCGGTAGGGTTGGACAACTTGAATGGCCACAAGAAGTTGTTGGCCTGCTTGAAGTTAGGACCAACAGTGTAGATCTCGTGGATCAAGTCCTCCATGGAGACGATACCGTACTTACCCAAAGCAGCCTCGATGATTTGGTTGTCAGACAAAGCAATTCTTTGGGAACGAACCTTACCGTAACCTCTCTTGTAGAGCAACTTTCTAACGGTGGCCAAGTTAGGGTAACCGTAAGTGATGTATGGCTCAGCCAACTTGAGCAACTCAGAGGTAGCCTTGGTGACCTTGACGAAGACACCAGCGTTGACCTGGGTCAATCTCAACAATTGCAAAACCTTTCTTGGCTTAGGTGGGATCTTCATGATACCCTTGATTCTGATGACGAAAACCAACTTTGGCTCAGCCTCAACGTAGAAGGTGTTGTTGGTCTTGGCCTCTCTCTTGGCGTCAATGACAGCACGCTCAGCATCTCTGTACTCCTTGTAGTATTGAGCAGTTCTCTCAGCAATAGCAGCTCTCTTCTCCTTGTTAGCCTGAATAGTTAGTACTTGTAAACTTAGTTTTGACGGAGAACTGAAATGAAAGCCAAAAAAAAAAAGTAAGTGGATACTCGTTTAAGTCTTGCTTCTCATCTCGTGGTCAACCTGTGTATTTTCTCAGTCCCGAAAGATGGTTAACTGAACGACAACATTGCGGTAGCTAGTCATTTCGAAATGGTTGGTTTCATCTTCAAAAATGACACACGGTCAACACAAATTCTCCTAATGGGTAAATGCAAAATTCACTAGCGTGATACATACGGCTTGTCTAACGACCTTAGCAGCGGCACGCTCCTCGAGGACCTTTTGGTCGGTCTTGGTCTTTTTAATTTGAGACTCTGGTTTCAAAGTACTGTAATGTTAGCAATCCATGTGGATGAAGAAAATTTCTACGCAATAGCCGGGTTAGGATCAGATGGACGAGAGTTATGATTTACAACAGGAGTCCTGACGGCTCTCGATGAAAGAGCCCGTCAAATGCCATGGCATTCTCCCTAGTCCCGTATAGTAGTAACGAAGACCAGATTGTGTTACTATGCTTTCACAGTCAGCCGATTGTAGGTTGTCTGGAATAGCACATTCATAACTAGATCGAAGGACAAGTCCATCCAAGAGAGACTCTCGTGGAGGTGCTGATCCGACGTCTCAACCTTTCTTAGAACAAGAAGGCCATCTTACCTTAAGCCAAACACATGCTGGACAGAAAGTAATGATGTAGGCACATACGTAGCCATGATGAAGTGGTGTGTGAAAAATTTCAATGGGGTGGGGGATGGGGTGGCTTATATAGTGCGCGCAGAGTTTTTCAGCTGGTGATAAGTTAGGGCACAAGCCCTAGGTGATTGGTATGAGAGAAATGGTGAAATCAAAAAGGTATAGTGAGAGGGTATTTTCATGGAACAAACTTTTTAATTAGAGGAATAATTTTTTAAATCTTTTTTTCGTCGATTACTTTGGAATAGATGAGGGTTGTCTTTGATAATGCGATGTGTGGTAAAGGAAGAGATGATGCAATGAAGAGACGTAATGAAAATAAAGGAAAATAAAGGAAAATAAAGGAAAATAAAGGAAAATAACCCAAGAAAATCAATCTTATTGATTGTGATAACATATTCATAACGGATTGGTAAGATTGGTTTTGTTGAAGGTGGGCGGCATTGGATACCTCTTACATTCATTATAAAGTAAGAAGCACAACGAGTGAAACAAACAATATATAATAGATGCACAGTAGAACGATGACAATTTAAGCAATTGTTTTATTCGCAAGTTACTCTCTTCCTTTTCTTCTGACTCTTTTGTCTGGACCTAGCATATCTATTCTTTTGGCTACAAATTCTGGATTCTTGGTGTGATGCTTCTGATCTGAAACACTCTGGATTTGATTGTTCTTTTGAGCAGATTTGGAATCATGAATACGTAGACTTCAAATTCACAGCATACCAAAATCTGATGTGTTGATTCCCTTGCTTGATTTTCAAAGAGTTCGAATTTTAAAACTACTTTTTGTTTTCTAATTCTAGCGTCTAGACAGTGAGAAAATGAAAATGATAATCACCAGTGTGAACTCTGAGAAAGAAGCCCCTGATGAAAAAATCTTAAGTTATGCAATAGAAATTATTCCAAAAAAAAACAAAAACAAATTGCAAATTGCATTGCAAGGCGGCTATCGCTTTGTTTAAAATATGTCATGCTAAACGTTTCATCGTTGACTAATTTGAATCAAGCAAGAAAAAATCCAATAGAATAGCAAATTTTTCAGCTCATCAAATTGCTAACTTTACAAGTCATATGTATAGATTTTTTGTCGTCAGTAAGCCCTCGCTTTGAGGACAGATAGTTGGTGTTGTTGGCTATTCTTATTATGAGTAATGTGTATCATCTAATACGTAGATCCCCGTGAGTTCTTCAGTTCTGTGAAATCGACCGTTTTTTTTTCGTTTGAGCTCCTTTAGCAGACGTATTTGCTTCTGAAACATTATTACAAGACATCCTGTCTTTTACGTGAGCTGTATCTAAACCCCACGCAATCCATCCCGCCAAACCAGGTGTCAATTCAATCTTTGCGACGCTAACAAGTTGCAAAAGTAACAAGGTGCCTTTCAAGGTAACGCTCTCTCGAGCATATGCTTCTACACGTCATCATCAGAACCTCGACAGCCTTTGGCATGGTGGAGATACATTTCCTCCCCAAGGGTGAAGGCATTCACTTAAGATAGACATAATTGTATACGTAGTGGTTGCCCGTAGTCACAATAAACGTCTTACATTCATTGTATACTTTGTCTAACTTACCCTTTTAGACGTTCGCCTCTTTTATTGTAGTATTCTTGACAATGCATTTCTTCTTGCGAGGTCCAAAGCCACTCTTTGAATTGATTTCGAATAGCGGGAAACTTGCTAAGATAACTTCTTAGGTATTGGTCAAGTTCAAGAAGCGTGACTTCCAAGCGTTGAGGTAATTGTATGGAAAACCAGATCAAACAAGCCATTCATGACTTTTTCGATCTCGTGTTTGTGTCCAAAGTTTCTTGTGACATCATGAACAAAGCGACTTTCAAAGCCGCAGAATGATAAACAGAAACGTAAAACACTCCACACTTGGATCTAAAGGAACTTGGTACAACAAAGGAATTTCTTCTTACCATGATGTTGCATTCTATCCTACTAGCAGCCCAAAAAATCGCAGATGATAACTGTGCTTTCCTTCTCAAGAGATCGGTCCAGGTATTGCTCCTAGTGGATTTTAATCTGTTTAAGCATCCTTTCTGTTGAGTAGTAGAACAAAGAGCTCATAGAGCATCCTGGACAGATCATTGAGATCGCTAGTGGCCTTTTTTAAAAGATGCTCAAGAGTATTGGAAATTAGATGTGCGTACGCAACCCTTTCTTTAACGGTTGCAATCTGATCGCTTTTCTCAGCTGTCTTGACGACGTCCGCAGTCTGCTTGAGAATAGCTATCCTATCTCCATCCAATATTGTGGGTATGCCGCTGCACTTTCTTGATACGTTCTTTATTATTCCAAGAAGCGCTCAGCAGACTTCTGAGCTTTTTCATCATCATCAAAGGCGTGTGCCTTTTCGAATATTGTGTTCCTGACAGTATCAGCTACCGCACTTTCCTAAACGGAGCTCAGAATTTTATCACTGATTTATGGGTGATACGTGAGTGGGGAGTGGTCACATCTTCCCTATGTTTTCTCAACACAAAAGTGCCAAGCGCCGAGCCAGAGAAACGAAAAATGATTCTGGAAAAGGCATCAAAGAGGAAACTGCCATATGCTTCCACAGGAAGAGCGGATGAATAATGGTAGAGCCTGGCCTCGAGGATAAAACGTAAAAGCTAAGCAACGAGATAAAGGAGTATGGGGAGGTGGTAGAAGTTAACATGTCTAACGAAAGAGTCTGATCCACGTTATTTGCAGCCGTTCCTGCATATAATTCTGGTATGTTTCAGATTGGTGGTGATGAAAATCGGTGACGAGGACAATTGTGGGGTTAGTTTTGGGTGAAATATGAGGAAGTCGAATGAAAGAAAAGTTTTTTCCAACTTTAGATTTCTAATTGTGATTGCTGCCAATCGCATTGTAAGCATGAGTCGGACAGAGGAAGCAAAGGGGATAAGACTCTTTTAGGTACATTAAGAAGGGGAATAAAAAGGTGATATCAAATAATTGGAATTCTTATGATGCTTCAAAACTGGATGCATCATGGGCCATCTAGCGTATCCAAGCACCCTTTGATGTTAATTATCATCAGTCTACAAACTACACTTCAAAATGACTCAAGCCTTAAATTCTTTTTAAATGCCAGCAAATTAAATTTTGACAAATTTGTTTGAGTCTGAGTAAACCACCAGTTTTGTTCTTCTCCACTTACTATTTTGCTCCCATTAATCTAAAGAAAACAATACAACAACAACAACAACAACAACAACAACAACAACAACAACAACAACAACAAAATGTGAAAACTTGTTTCCTCCCATATCATAACCCAAATCTTCCTTCTCATCGGTCTCCAGCATCCGTCCCCATAGTATCTTCTTTCATTCGTTTATCACATCGAACTGCATACGGCCCCGACCCTTCTTCAACATTTCAACAACACGTACTTCATCTACTTCAACGAAATGAACTTTGCCCCACCGCCAGTATCCAGTACACTCATTCCCATCCAAAAAATATCCCGCGTGGGACTTGTGAACGATGAAAAAACGCTTGCGGCAGCTGCCTCATCGGACCTACACGGGAACGGCCACATGGGTGTTGGCACATTGGACCGTGTCATCTTATCGCTTGAATCTGGGATCGATTCCGAGATCTCATTTGCCCTAAGCACATTACTGTACTACTCATGCAACGAACCCACGGTTCTTCTGCTCCCCGTGTACCCGCTCATAGGAAATGAGCTCATAGCGCATTTCATGAAACCATATCTACTCATTGCTGACGATGTCAACAACCTCGATACCTTAGACTCCAAACTTCTCTCCAATAGTGTCGAGTCGCTTTTGTCGCTTCGAAATGCCGTGCAAGACCTCCAGAACCAGCAATGGCTCTGCCAGAGCGACACTTTTCGGAAACACGCCTTGACCGCGCTTAAGTTCTTCAATGACTGGCTTTATATGGGGCTGTACCGTAAACTGCACCTGTCCATGCGCAACAACGATCTTTTCATCGAATCCTATGTGTATTTGCTCGACACTCTCGATGTCTTGACGTGTTTCTACGTAGAGAACCGCTTGGGCGACCCACTCTTTGCGCAGCTTCTTGTCCTGCTCGTGAACACAACCGACAAGCACGCGCTTAACACTGTCATCAAGTGCTTGTACCATCAATTGTTTCTTGGCGGCGCTGATGCCTTGGCTCCAAGAGATCCCATGGCTACTACAGACAATTGCATCGATGCGTTGAAACCAGAACACTTGACCATCATAACGCGCTTGCTCTTCGTAGACGATGACGATTTGGTTAAATCTGCGCTTGCTTTCCTTAAGCAATACTTGTTTTCTGAGGCTGTGCATCCAGAACACAGATCCTCCGTCAAAAAGTCTCAACAGGTGCGCTTGCAGAAGCTCGTATATGCTACCGGCTCCAAAAGCAACTTGCACATTCTCTTGAAACAGCTTCCCGAGTTGATCGTTGCCAAATTGCCTTTGGTTAACCCGTCGGAAACAGACACCACAGTTCCTCTTCAACTCGCCCTGCGTTCGCCCCAAAGCGTCCCTGCAGTCACTTCAAGACTCCCTCCAAAGCTCTACGACATTATAATCACATTCCCTGAGCCCTTGCGTGCTACCACGTGGCTTCGGTGCTGCTACGAGTCTCCCAAAACAACCTCGGCGTATACTCCTGGCGAAAGCGCCGATGCCGTGCCCGGCGAGGTCACACAGATCTCTCTTTGGAAGGCTTACGAAAACCAGTTCGAGGCCATCTGGAAACAGCGCTTGAACCCCAACTGGCCCAACTTACTTCCCGCGGTAGACTTCATCAAAAACGTCAGCACCGCGTTCCCAAACTCTGAGGCGATGGTGGTGACCGTTCCTACGACAGATCCCTCGCAACCGCCCAAGAAAAAGTTCATTATTAAGGGCATTCAGCCGCGTCAGCATCCAGTAAACATCGATGTAGCCAACTTTGAAGCTTTGCGTAAAGGATTTGCTGCATCTACAGAAAACAGCTCTGTCGGCGCAAGCATAGGAGACGTCAACAATGTTGCGTTTGAGGAGGCGCTCCGCACGTTCACTGACCTGATATTGTATGCATCTGATGGGTTACCTGGGCCAGAAGATACAGAGGCGCCGTGGTACTCACCAATCAATATTTTGAGCCGAGATATCTTGGACAAGCTTGTGGAAGAGCTTCTCGACACCGACACCGATGGGCAGTACAAAAACATTTTCACACAGTACAATAAAGGGTGGTTGCCCGACTTGGTGTTCTACAATCCTGGGTTGGTGGATCGGAAGTATATAGACGGGAAGTGGTTGCAGTATCTTTTATAAAAGGTCATATGTAATGAAATAATAAGTTTTAACTAATAGAAGTTTGATACATATGATTTTAGGGTGTGGGGAGCCATCACCATATTCGTCTACATAGCTTCATGACAGCTCTAAAGAAAAACTAATGTTATTCGCCAATACTTTCAGTTTCTCATTTCTCATTTTTAATTTTTCATTTTTCATTCTCGTTCTCGTACTCGTTCTCATTGCTCATTTCGTTTCTGTCACTTCCTATCTTCAACTACGGCAACACGTGACCCCCATCTACAAAGACCCATTAGGCCAGACCATATCGACCCACCACCACTACTCAAAAATGGCCAAACTCCCCTTGTCTGTAACTGTTGCCGACATCATCCACAGAACCACCGTCTATGGAATCATTGGGTTCTGTTTGGTAGGAACCGGAAGCATCGCATTCAACATTTACATGAACTCAGATTTTGCCAAAATGAACAGAGACAAGTTGAAGTTCGACCGCGCCGAATACGACCGCGCGCGTGCTACCGAAGAAAAGGAGTGAGGAGAATATGGTTGTCCCGGCGGCAATCTTCTTTCGAACTTCTTCTGTTTCTAACTTGTACATATAACTAATGAAGAACACATGGAAAACCATCTGTAGTGAGAATGAGACAAGAAAGGCCGAGAAGAGTTATTTCGACTTCATCTCTGAACTCTTTGATTTCGTTTCTGTATCGTTGTCTCCTTTCTCTCCATTCTTGTCCTCGTTCTTTTGATCCTTCTCTAACGTCCCACTTGTCTCTCCTACTCGCATTCTCTTATCTTTCGTCAACTTCTCCTCTCGCTTTCTTTTTCTTTCGCTTTTGTCATGGCTCAAATGGAGCGTCTCAACTAGATATTTGTAGTTTCTCTCGTTAAACGCCTTTGTCTCCGTTTCGTCTCCAAAAGGAATCCTCACAATGTCATAGTTGAACATGAACATGCGGGAACACACGGGGCACTCAGCCTCAGCAGCCATTTCCGTCTTTTCGCCAATATTCAAATGGCTTCGAAAGTCCTGCAATACCTTGGCCGCAAACACACATCCGCATGTCCGTAGGTAGCAGAAGGAAACGTGTTTTGTTCGTTTGGTATCACTAATGGGACAAACAAGCGAGTCTTGAAGATCGAACTTCGGGTGGACATCCACCAAATCTTTGAGGGACCGGATATACAGAAAGGAAGTCCTTTTTAAAGTCTTGGATAGAATTGCCTCTAGAAGTCGTTCTTTTAGAAAGAGCTGGCCCTGGTAATCTCCTACTACTCGTAGACTTGCTCCCTTTTTGGAGAGTGGGAGAGATGTCAATGCACATGCGATTTCGGCGGGTTGAAGTAGTTCCTTGTTTGACTCGGATTTGCCAAAGAGGGCACGTAGGTCCTTTCCCTTGGCGATCGTTCCGCCGTCGTTTCCCATTGAAGTGAGCACAGAAGGGACAAGGAAACGAAGAGGGAAATGAAGTAGGGTAGCGACGAAAAGGCCAAAAAATTAAATCTGTCCCTGCGTTCAGAAATCTAAGATTGCGTAAATTGAATTACAACTTCCGTCAACTTCCTCTTCTTTTTGGTATTATCTTCAGATGAAGTGGGTAATATGGGGTACCTAAATTTTCAGATCGCATTCCAGATACACTTTCAACATCGCTACTCCTCCACTCAATACATCTGCTATTCCGCAAGATACACCCGAAAACTATTTAAATACCACAAATCCTCCCCCTTTTCAGCAATGAGCCAGAAAATCGACTTGAGCAAGCTCGAGCCTCAACAACTCGTCGAAATCAGACTGTCAACGGAAAAGGAGATTGAACACTTCACAAGCTCGCTCCAGGCTCTCCAGACGGTCCAATCAAAGCTCCAGGACTGCGTGCGGACGATCGATAACATGCAACAACTGTCATCGTCGGAACTTCTAGTTCCAATGACTAGTTCTTTGTATTTGCCAGGACATATCAAGGAAAGGGACCAGTATTTAGTCGACATTGGAACCGGGTACTTTGTGGAAAAGTCAGGAAATGACGCCAAGCAGATTTATACCAAGAAACTCGCGAAGTTGGACGGTGACTCGAAAAAACTCAAGGATATCCTTGTCCAAAAGAACGCCATTGTCAACAACGTCAACATGGTATTGCGGAAGATGTTGCTTGAACAGGAACAACAGAAGCAATGAGCGTGACGGATATGAGAAGAAGGAAATTGAATGGGGAGAGACAGAACTTCCTAACGGTCTAATTATCAACACCTAATTGGCATTAGCATCTTAACATCTAAACATCTCATCATTTGTCATCTCATGTTTCATTAAATCTACTCTATCTTCATGTTGATCATTCTTCCAGCGACTCTTTGTTGAAAACAAACGGATTCGAGAAAACAGCCTTGAGATTCTCAACTTTCCTATGACCTAGACCTGGAATTTGGTCTAGCCCGTCGCCGTTGGCCGCCGCTAGCACTATATCCTTGAAAGACTTACAATTTGCAAGCAAGTTTGCAACGTCGGTCTTGTTCACTGCCCGCACAGTGGTCAATGTCTCTAAAATATGCGAATTGTAATCACCCTTCTTAATTCCCTGAATCGACGACACCACCTTCGAGCGAGCCATCTCATTCTGCTTCAAGTACGCTATATAGTTGCCTGCCTCCTCGAAGGACCAAGCAATCACCAATGTTAGATCGTTCTTCACGCAAATCACCAGTAGACTTCGTAGAACCTCTTGCGGCGAGTCGATATCCACAACCACCAACAAAACCCTGAGTGTCTGGTCATTGACGTCAAAGTCGGTGCTGGAGGTGCCTCCTTTAAGCTTTTCGATCCGGCGCCACACATATTCGGGCCGGAGCTTATGATATTTGAGGGAAAGAAAGAGGACCTGGATAGTGGCATTTATGTAGTAATCCAGAAGCACCTGGCCGTTGTAGGACCACGAGGTCATTTTCATGGATGGACTCTCTAGAAGGGGGTTCCCCTTCTGTGACTGTGCTACTTGAACAGAGGAATATGAGTGAACATCGTTTCCGAACCTAGTTCTTTTGGATTTAGGAGCCGAGATCGCCGGCTGTATATTCCCTGTCGTATGATTGGAGCTCCCGGAGCCTCTTCCAGGGGATTCTGTGTTGGTGACTGCAGATTCCGTAGCATTATCCTTGTTGCTGGAGATGTTTGTGCTAACAGAAGGAGGTTCCTTCTGTGGAGCCTCTCTCTTGGTTTGAGGAAGCGGGAGTTTGGGCCGTTTGGAGGGCTGGGGCTCATATGCATCCCGCATCTTTTGGACGCCCGCAAGTATGCTGGCAAACGAAGACTGGTCGATTTCTTCGCTCATATAGTATTAGTTAGAATTGAGGAAGAAGCAATCTTTGTGAAGGACAAGGAGAGTATAAATACAAAAGTATTCAATCCAGGTGCATTCAATTCAAGAGTTGATGTGAAGCTTTTCTTGAGACTTGTGTGGTTTAGACCGATTTGTAGTGCTCTTGCTTATCTATGGCTTAAGAGCTATTGCTGCAGATGGAAGATGGACGACACGATGATTTCGTAGGCGAAGATCAGATTTCACAGACTTCCATAAAAATCAGGAGTTTGATCTTTTTCTTGTGGGGTGATCTAGAAGAAAGAGGTGGCACTGGGTCTTTTGTGGAGGCAAGGACCAGTACAGATAGGGTGAAGAGGAAGAATTAAGAAATGATGAAAAATATAATGAGAAAGATTTTGTAAATTTAATTCGGTTTTTTTTGTGAAGAAAATCGAATTTGGTCTGCGCCAGGGATGTTTGTGCTTATTTATATCAGCCGTATTCTACTACAACTCCACATTTCTACTTCTACTTCTACTACAACTACAACTACAACCAAAACCACCAACTCCAGCAGTGATACACAAAGCATTTCACAACCCTCCATAAATCACGTAATGGTATGTTAAAAGCACTGATTTCTGTTGCTTGGTCTTGTGCCCTGTCCATCTGAACCCTTCATGATAACTCTCCAGCTGACGTGTATTATCCCAGAGTCTCTAATACCATAATGCCATTGGTTAATGAAACAAAAGAATTAGCAAAACTTGTAATTGACTGGTCAAAACGCTATCTACTGGTTTAAGAGACCCAAACTTCTCGATTCCTTCCGATATATCTTCCATCGGCTTACATCAACTTCACTCAGTCATTCTACCAGTCTCGAACCGAAATCCTCTCTTCACATAATCCATACTAACCCTAGTCTGCACTCTTTCATTTCCAGTCGTTGCTTCTAGTGCTCCTTCTAGCCATTTGCACATGTACATACGTCCACGCTACTTGGCCCGCTTTATTTGACAAGAACAAGACCGGTGCGCTTGGAGTCTTTTGGAAGTTTGCCAGAATCGGCGAGAGACTAAGTCCGTATGTAGCTCTTGGCTGTTTCATTATGGCATTCAATGTCTTGAGCGGGTAAGACAAAATTGTATACTTTCGGATATCGAACTACGGTTTGAATGGATAACAGTAAATGTCAAGAAGTAATTCAGTAAAATTTCATAGTCCAAAGTCTTTCATTAATAGAAGCGTCTTTGTATTGCGTGGACTGGGTGTCAAACCCACACTTCCAGTTATCTTTACCTAAACTCATACGATTCATTAACAGAATTGCACAACACTGGTGCACGCTCATTTCCGACAATTCTCTCAAGTGAAAGCGAATCCCACTTTGAGTAAATCGTCTTGACAAACGATAGGTCAACGTCCGCTTGTTCCTTATAGACAGACTTACCAACGTACCGTAAAAGCTCCTTATAAAAAAGCGGATTCGACGGTGCTTCGTAAACCAACACGTTTTTAACACCATAAAGGTCGTACCGCGAGTAGAAGTGCAATCTCTCGGTGTAGAGCATCACCTTAACCTTTCCTGAACTAAACGCATACCGAGCCTTGGAGATCTTTGACTTGGACGAGTACTCATCGATGGACACAAAGTTAATCTTGGTGTGCTGCTTCATATGTGCCTTGACACGCACGTAGTCGAAGTACGAGGGGATATATACAAGGAGACCCGTTTCGTATGACGACTGTTTGAGCGTAGAAGGCAATACAGAGTTGACAAAGAATTTGAAGCGGGCCTCATAATTGTGCTGCGGATCGGGCGAGTCGAACCGCTGGAAGATCTGCTTGATTCGTAACCCGACAGAGTTCATGATACATGTTTTTGCAGAGAAGATTGGCCTGTAGCGAACCTTACCGCCGATATTCTGAGAGCGGGACAAGATGCTGTTGATGTTGGGCGTCAAGTACTCGCTAAACACCATTGACTGGCGCATAAGCCGCGCGTGATCATTCACCGACCACATCCGAATTCGGGAGAAGTCAGCACCATGGAATTCTTTAGGGATCATATTAAGATACTTGAGCACTGTGCCCACATGGTCCCAATTCTGCATCTCAATGTGGTTAGCCTGATCTACAACCAATACCTCAATCGATGACAAGAAATCGTACTGGCGCTTGGACTGTTTAGGGTCTTCCAAGATCATCTGTAAACCAATGGGGGATGCTATGAGAATGTCCGAGTTGTAGAACGACGAGTACAACTTTACGGCTTTACGCGTGAACTTGAGTCCCATGCTGAAGAAATCATTGTTGTTTCCTTTGAAGATGTGACGGAAATCGTCTGGTTTCGTTGGTGGAGGAGCACCTTCCTCGTAAAATTGCGCCTTGAACTTTTTACGGTTCTCCTGTTGTTCGGATCCAGACATTTTGATAATTTGGTCCACTGTTTCGTAAGCCGCATTTCGCGTGGGCAAAAGGATAAGCGCCTTGGGTCTCGTAAATCCTTGATCTCTGAGCTCTGGTTCTGGGGTGCCCTTTTTCAACGTTCCGCTCTTCAATGCATCAGTGTATTTTTTGATCTTCTCATTGTTCTTCATGACCCTGTCTCTAGTCTTGAAGACGTGGTTAAGTACATGCAAAAGGTATAGCTTCTTGTAAGAGGTGTTCTTGTAGAACTTGTAGGGGAAGTTGATATCCTTGTACTGGAGCATGTTGTGTAGGAGGTCCAGCTCCAACTCATTAAGGTTTTCAGAGTGAGTACTTATATAGTTGGAAGAGATTCTTTGTTTCAAAACCTTGTATTGTTCGACGCTGGTGCATTTTTGTATTAAACCGTCTGCCAAGGCGCCGCCGGGAGGTGCTTGTGTGGTGGCAATATAAGAACCGCTGCTCAAAGATGATTTGGATGCGGCTCTCCATTTTTCGGTCTCAAGAAGCTTGATTTTCTTGCCGATGTAGTCCTCTGTGACACCATTGAAGTGAGCCTCAAAGGGGTCCTCCTTGGCGTTGAAGTTGGCCTGGTCATCAAATGCATCAAACTCCATTTCGGATTCGTTATCGGAGGACTCATCTACATTGAGCCCAGCGACAGCCTCGGTATCCTCGGTGTCCTCAGAATCCTTAGCACTCTTGAATTCATCTTCTCTTTCCTGAACATCAATGTCCTTTCCTTCACCAATCGAATCATCATCGTCTTCATCGTCTTCATCGTCTTCATCGTCTTCATCGTCTTCATCGTCTTCATCGTCTTCATCGTCTTCATCGTCTTCATCGTCTTCATCGTCTTCATCGTCTTCATCGTCTTCATCGTCTTCATCGTCTTCATCGTCTTCATCGTCTTCATCGTCTTCATCGTCTTCATCGTCTTCATCGTCTTCATCGTCTTCATCGTTTTCAGCGTCTTCATCTCCGTCATCATCATTGCTATCTCTCTCATCTAGTTTCTTTAACTTCCTTATGGATTCACCCTTCGATGACTTCAGGGTCTGGTCCGTTTTGAGAAGCGTAAGCAAGGCATCATAGGCCTTTATATCCGGAAGCGAATTCGTTACCGGACTCAAATCTTCTTCCTCTTCCAGACTGGAATCTTCTGCCTGTGGTTCTTGTGCAACGTCTCGTCTAGCCGTACGAGTGACGGTTCTCATTGTCTGTCTGCCATGGCCATTGCGGTGTTTCTTGGTAGGAGCCTGAGCGTGATGTCGACCTGCAGAATCTCTTTTAGGCATCACTGATTGGAGAATGGGATGTTGTGGTTAAAGGTGGGGTGTGAGAGAGAGTTGGAGATGCGATGAGATGCGATGAGATGAGATGCGATGCGATACGATGCGATGAGATCAGATAAGATGTTATAAGTTATGGCAAAACGGAGTAACTAAATAAAATTCAAACCTATTTATGTTAATACAGTATGAGCAATTATTAAGTTGCGAAATGGGTGATACCTATGGTCAGTGTGTTGATGACTGAAATGGTGTAGTTTGATATGTGGGCTAGTACGAGATATTTAAATGGAATTACTCGAAATCAAACAAATTGAATGGTCAACATAATAATCTGATTCAATTCTCAGCGCCAGTTTTGTTTGAAACAATTGAGTGCATGTGTTGTGGGCCTGAGTCAGAGTGAATCTCGCTTAGCACTTTGAATCATTCTCCACTCATTACCCTAAACACTCTTGAATTTATACCGTAAGCCATACAATTGACCGATTTCTGAGGATGTTTGTGTATACCAAGTCCTGACTAGGATCATCACTACATAATTGACTGATGGTATAACAAGAAAGATGTACTTGAGTCGGAAGCCATAATGAAGGTAAGTCGACCAATAGAACTGGACCAAAAGAATTGCATTGACGGCACATAGCAGTGGGAAACTTAAAATCTTTCTCTTCGCTTCATCTGAGACAAAGGTGACAGAAACCAGGTTAGCCACGGCAGTCAAGTCGTACAACGTCCCCACCAAACATAGAAGACTGAGAAGGATGTTATATACTACGAGCCGCAAGTCGGTACCTATAATCGATCGGATTAAGAAAGTTACCGCAGGAAATTCGGCCACCACAGAGAGAACAAGAATCCGAGTGTACAACACATGAGATTGCTTGTTTTCGCTGGAAAGTCTTAGGAGCAAGAGTTCCTGATCCTCGGTGTCCATGGGAAAAGAATCATCTGTGCTTTCAGCAATGAGCGCCTTGTCGAGTCGCCGTAGACGTGACATTATATTGACGATGGAAGATGAGATAAGAGCAGGAAATTGAGCCTGGAACCAGCCTAGAGGATTGCAATTTTCTGTCGAAGTAAAATGACGATAGTGAGATAATTCTAAGATTATGGGGTTTTAGGGCTTTTTTGGAGAAGCAGATTAAGTATGAACTGGTAAGTGGGGCGTATCGAGAGGCGGAGAAAAAGTCATCACATGATAAAATCTAGAGAATTAAGATATGGATAGATTGAGGTTTTTTGAAGTCTTTCAATATGCTCGTTTGTAGAAAAGAGGGATCATGAGTTTTATTTGCAGCAATCCTCCTGGCAAGGCAATTAAGGAGATGCTTAGGACCAAAGACAAGTAAGTCGATGATTCTAATATGTGCGTGAAAATCAAGGATGGTTTTCGAAAAGGAAAAAGGACAAGACGATCTGAAATTCAATACTTTCATTCAACGAACTGGCTCCTTTTCATTATCTCTTAATAATTGAAAAACACTTGATATCCAATGCAGCCGGGTCAGCCATGCTACCTACTGAATTTGCCCTGACTCAATCAAATGAGGAACCTTCAAGCGTCTCCAGATGCCTTTTTTTCCAATCAAGCCTCACCGTCTTCTCAGCAAATGCAATGCACGCTTTCCAGCATCACACACAAACTCTTGAAAAGAAGCCTTAAAAATAGACGAATTCACCAATTAACTCTGCTGAAATTAAGAAGAACACCCAAAAGTCCTTTTTGGCATCGTTTTGAGGTGCCGCCGAGGTATGCCGTCAATAATGAAAAGTCTAATTTCAAAGCAGAGCTTCCCTTTCAAATTTGCCAAACATAGAAATTTGAACAGGCGCCGTACAAATGTTCCAGACCCAATTTTTGGCAATCTCTCCATATTCCTGAGAGCGCCAGCCACCAGCTCTGGTCGTTAAAAGTTGCCAGAGTAAGAATGAAGACGGCCGAATAGCGGGAAAAACTCCTTAAAACACAGGCGGTGATCTGTTCCTGAATGCTCATAACCTTTTTTGATACACCTTGACTAAGGGGAGCATGCACTTTGGGTTTATTAGTGAAAATTGTCGATCTGTAGTACTAATCGATAACTAATTGTACAGAAAAGGAGTCGAGAGGAATAGGAGGATAGAGAAATAGACCGGATGAAGAAAACGAGCGAACAAGAATTAAGAACAAAGAAGCTATTCCGTAATTCGTCCCCAATTTTTCTCATTCAATCGTCCTCTCAACCTTCGCTTCCTCTTTCAAACGCAATACCTTGTTCTCTCAATCGATTCTACCCACGAAAACGGAAGATGCCTATTCTTGCCATTCACTACATCAATATCCTCAACGTTTTCTTTTTTTCTGTAAATTGATTCGTGCCCACGGTTAGAAGCCCGCGTGCTGATGTTTGTTTTTCATGGGGCTGCAACCGGTCAATTCTTGATCGGACCATGTCATAATTCTGGAGAGGGCTGCGAAAGACAGGGGCCAGACCACGATCCATGCACCGCGTCTAAATCACGCCCCGCTTCCCGAT
Source organism: Australozyma bambusicola (assembly GCA_030563705.1). NCBI lineage: Eukaryota > Fungi > Ascomycota > Pichiomycetes > Serinales > Metschnikowiaceae > Australozyma > Australozyma bambusicola. The sequence continues at coordinate 62,228 of JAJMJU010000035.1, read as the reverse complement.
CCAGAAAAGTGTGCATCATCAATAGATACACATATTGTCGTGAATATTTGGCTACAACCTGCGCTATACTCAAGCCCTCTTACACAATTTCAACCAGTTGGGAAGTGCGATAGTCCGTACTGCATACGACTTATTACCTGCGGGCTATTTATAGCGGGTATGAGCACGCGTAGGTATATATTGTGCAGGAGAGATCAGAGTATACAAGACCTCTCTTCTCAACTAGTCCAACTAGCCCACGGAATTCGGCGGGAAACGGAGTCCGTTAGGGGAAAACACCCAGTCCCTTTAAACGTTCTCTTTATGTTTTCATGTTTTCTGTAAAAAAATGCCTATTTGTCACGTTTCCAACCCGAAAATCATATTTATCATCCTGCATACAACACACCGGTTTTTTTTGAAGCTGTTTTCGACAATTACGGGCAGTGCTAAAAAAGCACAACCCCCTTCGGTGACCCTCTGCAGGATGCGCATCACTGTTTCATAAGTATTTACAAAACAGTACTGCATCAAATGAGGGGTTTTGAGAACTAGGTACTGCAGAATAGAACGCCCTGTCCAAATAGAGTAGTCCTTCCTGCAAACAACCTTTAAATACTACAGTTGATCCTGCAAACAAGCGAAAATGCTTCCTAACTAGACGCGGGGTCACATGCAGGTGCATACACCTTATAACGAGATTTGGCTCCTGTGTCTCTTCCTCGCACTCCTTGTGGGTCTCCTCACAGGCCCATACATAGCACACCTCAACAACAACTTTTCTTTCGCCATCCCGTTGTCTTTGGACCCCGTTTCTGTTCCATCGTCTTGTGTTCGTATTCCTTAGCGTGTCTAGTTGGATTCGTCTCGTCGCAAGCTCCATTTTGGTCTTTTCCCGAACCTTCTAGGCCCTCGGGTTGTTGAGTTGCGATCCATACCCACTAAACCCAAGGAGTAGGCAAGTTTTCCCAATATTTTGGTATAATCAGGACACTTTTCCAACACTAAAGGTTGATATTTGCCTAAATCTATTTCGATATCCGGCGGATTCCACACTCGTTTATGGCTCATTTACTTTTTTAAAGTCGTACCACAGCCAGGCTCCGCCAAGACCACCGAACTAAATCACCAAGGATCAAGAGAACAGTACCTCGTTGATTGTAGTATTCCTCAACTTTCACTTGCCACAAGATTTGCTTCTATTAACCCGACCATTGCCTCTCTTTAGAAATCTACAATGAAGTTTACCCTGAAATCTTTGATGGTAGTACTCACCGCCGTGACTGCTTTTGTCGCCGCAGACAGCAAGGAATCCGCTAAAAATATGAAGGACTTTATTGCCGATAACCTTTTTGCGCTCAATAACAGCACAGATTTGGTGGTTCCTTCTACTTCTAATCTTGCCAGTGACACTGCAACTGGCCCATCTAGTACAGCGGCCTCGTCGTCACAACTGGATCCTTTCGCTTTTTTACAGCCATCCACATCGGTATTGGGATCTTCAACTTCCAGCGATAGCTTTTCATCGTCTGACACAAGCGCCTCTAGCACCAGTGTTTCCTACACTTCATCCGGCAGCACCGACTCTTCCGACATGGCCGCGCCTACAGCCTCCACGTTCTCTTCCACTACACCATCGTCATCATTTGTATCAAATGCTTCCTTTTCTCCAGTGCTATCATCGGACTCTCTGTCATTAACGCTGACACCACAATCAGAGCAGCATTCCTCCTCTCAATTCACAGCTTCCTCAACTAGTGGATCCCAAACCTCGAGCGAAACCTCAAAAACGCCAGCCGGTGCAGAGTTGTTTCAGTCGATGATGTCCAACTTGGGTTTCGACCGTCTTTCAACAACTAGTGCAACGACAACCAGTGACAGGGCTGTTGCTTCTGGCGGACGTTCTTCACAAATGTCGTTGTCATCGTCTCCTCTGCTTGCATCTCAAGTCACTTTGTCTTTATCGTCGGTGTCGTCGTCATCATCATCATCATCATCTTCTGTGAAATTCAATGAATACTTTGCTAGTCCTGCCTCTTCCTCTATCAGTTTCGACGGAGGTAGCAGTTCTACTACGACAATTTCTGGAGCTTCTACAACTTTTGCTTCTTCCAACAGCCCGTTGCCCTCAAGTTCTGATAGCGGTACCGATACCGCTAGTAACACAGGCTCTTCATCCAGTTCTTTATCCACCATCAGTGCGTCCTCTAATACATTGATTTCGGGGCAAAACAGTACAAACATAGATACTTTCCAAACCCTTTCTGCGTCCACCACGGCGCTTAGCCAGGCTACTTCGGCTCTGCCTGTATCTTCTTCGGCTTCCTCTTCTCCTACGGTTTCGAATTCACCTACGTCTTCCGGCTCTTCGACAGACAGCGCAAGCACCTCAAACTTGTCATCCGGTTCTACAGACTCCGACACGACCGGTACTTCAAGCGCCAGCATGACCGAGATTGATAGCGGTAGCGGTTCAGATACTGCTACGGAGACAGCCACCAGCAGCTCTGCTCTGGTAATCTCTTCGGCAGACCCATCATCTTCCGGTTCTACTTCGGCCACGGTTTCTGCCACGACGTCGTCTTTTTTGGCATCATCGTCTCTCTTTAGGTCGTCAACCTTCGTGGTTCCTACAGAGACAGGAAGCACCGGCGCTATTCTCTCAAGCTTTTCTTCGAGTAGTCTTGTGACCTCCGGTGAGTCGAGTAGTGCGACCGAGACCACAATTCCTTATGTCAGCAGTTCTGCTTCTCTCAGTGCCAGTGGTGCTAGCACTTACAGTTTGAGCTCAACTGTGTCCAGTGACACCACTAGCGCCATCGAGACGTCCTTGCTCTCAGGTCTTTCCAGTGTCTCTACGTTGTCCAGTGTGCCAGCAGTTTCCAGTGCTTCTAGCATAGTAAGCGCGGAATTGTCACTGACGCTGACAGGCTCCACAGTCTCTGGAACGAGCAGCGTTTTCGTGCCCAGCATCACTTCTGCAGCAACCTCGCCAGTGGCTAGCAGTACCGGTCTCAGCACTGTTTCTTTGGGTTCTTCCTCCGCTGCCATCAGTGGGGCCTCTGGAAGCTCTAGTCCTTCCTCCGAAAGCTCCAGTTTCTCCTCCAGCGGTCCATACACTATCATCGAGTCTCTTAGCTCCGATCTGTCTATTCTGTCGACTAGTACATTTGCTCCAGTGCACTTCACCACAGCACCTTCAGGAACAACATATGTAGGTGAACCAAACAACCCACCTCTCACAGAGCAAACGCAGACAACCCCTACGGCTAGCAACTGGCTCCCGACTGTCCTTGAAACTGCTGAGCCGGTGACAACTCAAGTTCTGGCCGATAGTACGGCAGTGGCCCAAACACTGGGACTTCCTAAGGCTATCACGCCCGCCAGCACTGCTAACCCCGCCAGCAACTATAAATTGGTGACTGTCGGGTTCCGCGAGCCTTTGAACTACCCCTTTGTGGTTTCGCACTCAATTCTGTCGGCACAGATTTTCGACTACTTGCCTCAAGTGCTTAAGTTCCCATTTAATGGCAACGCAGAGTTTGAGGACATTGCTGTCAATCGTATTGTTCCCTTTGGCTCCCTGGATGTCAACTACATCATCTCGGTCGCCGAGGTTTATTTTCCAGAAGATGTGATCGACTTGCTCCAACAGTTGCTTGCTGACAACAACTCGAAGTTGTATCAGAACAAGGACCCCACAACGGCGATGTTGGCTCTGTTGATTGATGTGCGTGTTCCTCTTACCGGGTTGAACACTGCCGCGCTTCCTACTACTCCAGCACCCGTCGACAACGGATCCGTAGGCTCCTCCGACTCCAAGAGCTCGAACTCAGGGGTAGTTGCCGGTATTGCCGTGGGCGCATCAATGGGCTCTTTGGCATACATGTCACTCATGGTGTTGATGTTCCGCAAATACAAGAAGCGCAACATCGAGCTTCAGTCTGACCTGGAGAGCCAAGTCGAAAGTGGCTACGGATCCTCCAACGGATCTGCGACCAGCCCTGTTTCACTGAGCACCGCCAAGTTCCAAATTTCTGTTCCCGTAGCGGCGCAGAACTCGCTCGGATGGTCCGAGTAGAGTTTTTACCCTACAAACTATTTTAAATCCCGAGCAGTCGTCGACTGCTCATGACGCTCCTTTACAAACATTGATATCCAGACCTTTTGTCTTTAAGTAGTTAGCAAAACTAATCAATATGCACAATTATATTAAAATGTAGATGAAGAAAGAGGGAGAGGGAGAGGTATAGGTATAGGTATAGATGAAATCATATGAAGAGTTGAAGTAGTGGGAATGAAGGAACATCTTGATTTGAAACGTTTGTGAGCTAGAGGTTACATATGAATTTTTGGCTGATAATCATCATGTACTAAATTACCTTGGGCGCTCAAGAGCAGCGATAACAAAACTTCTTTCCCTTTCAATATCTTATAAATAGCGTCTACGGAGTTTCATTACTGGCTCCTTCGACGTCTTGATCTTTCAAGCAAAGCTACAAACTTTTCATGAAAGAATGTAACTCCTTCACAACCGTCACCGAGTCCTCATCCAACGTCTCTTGAAGCTCTGTCACAAGCTCCTCCTTGCCGTCCGTACCCTTTTCTGCCACAAACTCGTAGATAAACTCGATCAACAGCTCTTCTTTAATGCCCAAGTATTCCTCCACCAAGTCACTAATTTTTCTCTTGACAGAAGCTAACAGTTCGGTGGAAAGCGCACTAACGTCGAAATCGGCATCCATATCTTCGGCCCTGTTCTTTTTCAGTTCTTCTTTGCTTTCTTCGTGGCCGTTCGATTCGACAATAGACGGTGTGGTTCTAATTTGCGCAGATACAACAGAAGGCTTCATCTTTGCCTCTTCTAGCTCATCAGCAGCGTCTAGCTCTTCCTCTCGTATCCGTTCTTGGTTCCTTAGACGCATGTACTCGGCATTGTTTGTGTAGTAGAGCCTGGCCCTTGAATGGTTGGATTTGGCGGCGCTTGCTACGTCCAACTCCAGAAGAACCCTGATTTCGTCCATATAAACGATCTTGTTGTCGACCAAGGTCTCTTCGTACGCAGCGCCTTGCTCGAGTTTGGCGAGAAGAGGCGCCTTTTCTTTGGTCTCTAATCTGTCTAGTTCTTTCGAGTATTCCTCACATTGCAACCGCTCCTTCATAGCGTCTTGTTCCTTCAAATGAGCTTCATACTCAGCGTCGGTGAGCGCATTTAAAGAATCATCTTCTAGAGACTCATCGTCCATTTCAGCATCGTCAGGTTCGCCGCCAACTGAAGCCGCCGCCTTAAGACCCTCATAAATTTTCGTGAGCCTGTTCCGCGCGCGCTTACGCTCATTCTCGATTTCTTGTTTTCGGCGCTCGCGCTCGATCTTAAGCACTTTCGAGCGGAACTTGAGGATATCTTTGACAATCACCTCTTTTAGCTCCCTAGGGACCTCCACCAACTCCGAATTTTCCACTTTATACGTGCGGTAGTACTTCATCACCTCATCCAAGTCCTCTGTGCCAGTACGCTTTGTACCGTGGCTATAGTTACGTTTGTTTGCTACGAGTTTATTGATCTCTGCTTTTAATGAATCTAGAGCGTCTTCCAGCATTTCCTCGGCACTGTTAGCATTGAGCTCTGGATCATAAACAACAGCGACGTCAGGAAACACCTTTGCAAAGTTTCTCAGGGCCCAGCGGGTCACCTCAAGCGACAGAAATCGCAAAAAGACGCCTCGAACGTCTCTGCCCAAAGTTTCAGAAATGAACGTGAATATAAAGTTCTTGGGCTTGGACAGCTCACAGAGCGCCAAGAATAAATTCATACACCGCACGAGCTGAGTCTTTTTCAAGCTCGGGAAGTCCTGCAAGAACACAGTGTTGATTTGGTGTAGGCGATGTTGCGGCGAAAAGTCAGGAAGCGATACCCAGTTCGGTGGGTCCAGTTCTGCCACATCTTCAGCCAGAGCCTCCAGATCATCATCATCTACATCCAAGGTCTTCTCAGAAGCTGTCAGGCCCTGACCTCGAGGTGTTCTCTTATCATTTTGACGAATTAAAGCATCTACATCCAAGTTGGTACTGACAGGTATTAGGGTTGTGGACGAGGCGTTTTCTGGCTTAGAAGGGGTATAGTTTTTAAGCAAACCAAGAATGGTGGAGTTGTTGTTGTTGGAGTACGAGAGGGGGGCTACCAATCGTAGAGCCATTGGTTTTGTGATACGTAGAAAGAAGGAAAGGATTCAGAGAAAAGAGAGGGAAGTAGGAAATGTAACTGTGAAAATTAAAATTGTGTGGGTTGGTCGATACTAGAATCTTAAGGAAATTTGGAATCCCAGCGACAACTGTGAAAGAAACTGTTGGATAGGAGAAAGAAGTTGTTGTACAATGTGGAGTTGAGATGAGACTGAGAAGGTAGTTGATACGCAATAAACTGGCAGGGAATGGACGATTTGTGAAAAAAAAAAAACACCAAAAAACAAAAGTCTTTCCTTCCAAATCAAATTATAATATCATAATTTAATCTCTATTCAATTGATTCCGATACACTCACCATTCGCCTTATTCGTATCCTCCATCTCACTTCCCCACGCTTCACATATTTGCAGCCATTCCACCACATCTCCTTCTCATTTCTAAGCCCACAACCAATGCTGCAGACGTTTCCTCTACAACTAGCGTTTTCGGGAAGAAACAAGGAAACAAGAACCGCTATCCCGGGCTCAAAACTCCCGCCGAAACCCTCCACCAAGGCCCAGCCTTGGGATCTGCTTCATCTGGCAGTAGCTGACGACCCCTCGAACATCGCCAAATGGGATGAGCTTTTGGCCACTCTAACAAGCTGTTGGGAGTCGGCGAACAACGATTTGGCGATCAAATCGGCCCTTGTCGATCTGTTTGAGGCATTGTTATCATTGTACCCATACTCTACGGGATATTGGCGCCAATACCTGCAAGTGAAACTACGAATGGCGCCTAAAGAATATTCAAAGTGCCTTGGCTCAGCAGTAGAAGCGTTTCCGCAAAGTGTACCTTTGTGGACCGAATATGTGCGGGCGTTGATGGAGGAACTAAAGAATGGGGTTCTGATTGAAGGGAAACAGAACTCTGCAGTGAACGATGAAAAAGACGCGACAAGTATAAAATCAATGAAGGAATTAGATAAAAGGAGCGCTGATAACGATAAGTCTAATGGCAATTTGGGCCTTTCATCAAGTTCAATAGAATTCATTCGAAAGGAGTTCAAACGTGGTGCCGCCGCAGTGGGCCGTAATTTTAACTCAGAGAGTTTCTGGGATGCATATCTAGACTTTGAGAGCGACATTTCCCCGGAATCGTCGGAGCTTCTCAGCCTCTATCTTAATCTTGTACCCATTCCCTTGTATCTGTACGCCCATTTTTACAACAAATTCATCGAGGCGATCAAAGCATATCCGATTGAAAGCGTGATCGAAGACAATAAAACTCTTAAGGAGCAGATGGGGCTTTTTGGGAAGACACTGCCGGGGGACCTATCTGCCGAGGAAACACAACAAATCTTAGACACATTTACGTATCAGATTTTCGCCAATACCCAAAGAAAAGTCAACGAAAGCTGGGCTTTCGAGTCAGAGCTACAAATCCATGACTACTCGCACACAAATACGCCCGCTCTCGAGACCCAGTATCTTAAGTATATCGAGTACATAGATCACGAAATGGATGCGTTGGACGCATTGGTTGATGATTCCGGGCTCGAAAAGAAGCAGCAAATTTCGCAGATAGTCGCAATATTCGAGCGTGCGTTGGTACCCCATTGCCACAAAGCTGAACTTTGGCAGAAGTATACTACCTTTTTACGAAACATCGAGGCTCCCAGCCAGGAGGTGAAGCTGGCATACGAAAGAGCAATCTTTCAATTTTCTCCAATCGAATCTCATTTTTTACGAGACGAGTACCTCGAGTATTTGCTGGGAACAAACGAGTTTGATCTCGCTACACAAACATTCCTAAAGACTTTAAAGCTTTATTCGGGGAGCTCTGGCAGATTTGTCTACATGAAAAATGCCTACGTACATGATATGAAAGCGTTGTTGCAATTTTGGCGTGAAAAGGCGGCTGTTAACTTAGAGGCGGTTCTCGAGGGTCTGATCACAGGCTACTTTGATAGAGTTGACAGATACAAGAAGGAAAATGCAGCACAGAACGGAAAGAAGACTACAGAAGGTCACATAATTGACCAGAGCACAAGTAATGCGTTGTCGAAAGTTATTAATGACGATGGCATCTGCATTATTACCGTTTCCTTTTTAAAACTTCTTCTGACAAATGACGAAAACACCGCGCGGATTCGCAAACTCTACAACAAGTACCACAAGGAGACTGCTCTTGGAAAATCGGTTCTGTTTTGGAATTTCTACGTGGATTACGAGGGGATGCAGAAGAAGAACCTTGTCAACTTGAACATGATAATTGATTACGTGAAAGAGCTGTCAGCACTCCCGAAAAGAGCAGTAGATGCGTTTGTGGAGATCCAATATGAACTCACGTGTGCCAACTTGACGAAACTGGCGTCGTTGCAAAAAAGTGATGATCTTTTGAAGCCGTTAATAAGTGCTCACCATGAACGCTCCAATGACTTGTTCATTAATGCTGCCGCTAGAAGGCGTCAAGCCAACATTGCAATTCTGCTAGAAAGCAAATCAGGACACACGAAAGAGCAATCTTATATTACCAATATTAAAAAGCATTTGGGCCACCCAGGCGTTTTTGCAGACTCTGTCCCGGAAATCACCAATTCTTGGATGGATAAGAATTGGATCCCTCTTTTGGATGATGATGCTGCACCTCCGCCACTACCCACCTTTCGTAACCTCGACAAGGCCAACACCGCCCTAGTTTATAACGATATATCCTAACCAATGCATACAATCGATACACACCTTACCTCTAAAACTATAAATTTTCTCCCTGGATCCCAATTACCAATAAATCTTCACGGACTCGCGCTTTCCCGGTACATCTGTTATCTCCAAACACTTCTACGATGGCTAACTTCGGACACTCGTCACTCACCTTTTCAAGTACAGCGTCGTCGAAGCCACGGACAAACCCAACGTCAAGCTTGGTAAGCAATGGTAACGGTATCATTGGGTAGAAGACCACTCGCTCTCGAACGTGCACGCTGCCGTTGTTGGTTAATCCATAGTCCATCTCATCTCTATCTTCAACATTACCATTTAGATCGCCATTTTCTCCCCCATCACCATTTAGATCTCCGTTTTCTCCGCCATATTCCAAATCCACAACATCTTCTTCCGCCGCCACCGCCGCCGCCGCCGCGGCAGCGGCTGCTGCTGCTTCTTCCTCCTCAATTCCCTCATTAATACCGTCTTCTATAGACTGTTTAATCTTCACCTTGAAATCTTCTGTGTCGTCTGTCAAGATTTGAAGCAAAAACGAGTTAGTTAGTCTATTCATTGAATTGAGCGAAAGATCAACTAATGTCTTGCCCGAGTGTTTAAGCACAGCCGCAATTGCGTCGTTTCCCAAATCTGTGCACTTCGTGAGGTCAATAGACAGAAGGCCGCCGTAATTAATTTCAGCAAGCTCAACAAAGGCGTCACGCAACCCTTCGTTTGAGATAAGCTCTAGACCCCTCAAGGAAAGCGTCTCCAAAACTGGACAGAACTTAGCCACTCCCTCGGTAAGAAACAAATCGGTTAACTTCGAGCAGCCGTCTACATTTAAGGACTTGATCGTGTCGCCAGTTGTGGCCAAGATATGAATCATCAAGTCATCATCAATAAGGTCGGGACGGTGAGGGTACGAGATCTCCAAGACCTCCAACTTGCTGGGAGACAAGTATTGTGGGATGAGTTCGTAGATAGCCTCTGAATCGAGTCCATCGAGTCGAGAGAGCTTCAACAGAGTCAACTTAGCACCATGTCTCTCCAAAAGTGAGATAAGAGAATCATTTCCGAAACGATGTGTGTTACGAACCTCAAACAGTTCGAGGGGGCTACTGGTCTGTTCAAAGAATTCCACCCATTTCGGGGTGCTGATAAGAAACGGACCATTGAGCGCTAGTTCCTTTAGACTGGGGAGCTTGTCGATGAAATACGTCATGTTATCGTTATGGAGCTGTCCACACATGAAAAGCGTGAGCGATTCAAGCTGAGAGCAGTAGGCTGCGATTTTGTTGAACGAATCGCTAGTAACATTGGAGCAATCCCAAAGCTCTAGTGCCTTGATACTGGGGTTCAAAAACAAAGTAACTGTGGAATCGTTAAGGGAGCGGTTCTTGGACAAAATCTTGGAGATCTTATTGATGTTGTTTTGGCCGATATCGCCTAAGATTTCCACGTCCTCAATATTATTGGAGATTGTCTTAATGCATATGTCTTGTAGTGACGCCAAACGGACCGTCTTCTTATCTAACAATGCCTTGGCGACCTTCTTCCGTCTTTTACGGGCAGCGGTTTGGCTCTTGCGAACAGTACGTTCTCTTTTCCTTAGTAGCTCGTTACAATCCTCACAAATATAGCCCTTAGAGGCCTCTACGAATCTAGAATACACCGTCAACGTAAACGGGTTGCCGCAGTCTACACACGTGTCTTCTTCGCCCAACTGCTTGAAGTCGTCTGGATTGAACGCAGCATCTGTGTACGCCAAATCATCGTCGTCTGACGCGTCAATGGAGGCGTCTGCTGTTTGTGCTTCAGAAGAAACGCCATTGCCGTCAGTTAAAGGAGTTTCTGCATCAGGCGTCTCCGAGGAAGCAGAAACCCGTCCATTTCTGCCGTTCGCATGTCGGCTTTGACGTTGGCGAAATGCATCTGTAATACCTTCAACCCGAAGGAACTCCGTCAAGGCAGAGTTGGGGCCACGAACGCCTGTAGGGCGTCTTCTGGACATTTTTGACGGCTCAAGTTAGATGTCCTGTCTGATTTTTCAGGATGGTTCTGGGGTTTTTTTGCTGCAAAAGCAGAAGTTAACGCCACTTAAAGAGATGCACTAAAGGAGCTGATCTCAAGGGAGGTTGGCAGGGTGAAGGGCTCTTATAATTTTTCTGAGAGCCAAGAGACGTCACAGAGTGGGGTTTTGTAGAATTTATCACCCTGGTGTGGAATTCAAGTGGATCTGCAGAAGAAGACGAGTGTTGCTAGTTCAAGTTGGAGCGTTTACGATAAGGGATGCGATAAGAAGAGAAGGCGAAAACTGGAGAACGAAAACGATAAAAACAAAAAATAGGAATTGAAAGAAGACTTTGAAATCTATATTTTATATGGTTGGTATTTTAAGAGATGGTGCGACTTCTTCTATTTGTGATTGTGATTACCCTTTTAAGGACGTTACGGGCGGTGTACCATAAGCAAAACACAACAAATTTATAAGATTCACAGGAATAGTAATAGGAATTTGATCTACTTTTGCGTTTCCTTTAACTCCTTCAGGGATAGAGAGATGAGCTGCGGGTACTTAAAAGAATAGAAGCCGCATGACTGCTTCTGGCAAAGCAAAAGCAGAAAATGCCGGAAGTATATCTAGTTGAAAAGATTTCGCTAAAATTATTCTTTCAGAACAATAAAATATTTGTATTCTAAGCGGTTGGCGATGGATAATAAGATACTTGTGAACCATAAAGAGAATTTTCAATTGAACTTATGCCACAATAATTAATAAATGAAAAGCATATGTACAAATAAATTGAAGCTATAAAATTTAACTTCATGAACTCATTGTAACTAGAGTTATCAGTGAAGTGATGTGAGAGAAGATTCTTTTCTACATAAAACGTAATTTGTAGAAAAACAGGCGACTACAGGCCACATTATTCATTCGATTCTTTTTAGCTTCATAGTTTTGAAGTTTTGCATCGTTAAATATCTTTTTTTTTCAACTAAACGTCAATTAAATCAATGTCTATTGCTAAGTAACCGTATACCAATAGCATTAGAAACAAATACAGAAACAAAAACCTCATCTGGAAATGCCATTGATGAACCTGAAACAGGGATAACGAGGGTCACGTCACGGCTCATTCTCTTGTTGTTATTAGTCGTCCACATTCTGTTAAATAATAACTTGACCTAATAGTGGATTAAGAATCTCCAACAGATTCACGAGTTATTTTAGAACGTTAGTTCTTTAAAGGAATTTTACAGTTGATTTTATTTATGCAGCGTTATTCGTTAGTTTTGGAAAAAATCAAGTATTTTCAAATCACTACCCCTTAGCGAATGGACTTAGATTATTACGAAAGGGATAAGTTGCAGAAAAGCGATTTAATTCAACAAAACAGAAAGCTTTGAAATTATTTAAACTTTAATTTGGTTTTTCGGCTTCTATTTCCCTATAGTAGACGTAGCTCCGAAAAGATGCCTCCAATCGGGCGGGAACACTACGTGGACGAAATGAAGATTAAAAGAGAGTAGAGAAGTCAATTAGAGCCAAGAATGGCAATAGAGCGGCTTCAGAGAGCTGCTTTTAATCTTTTTCGCTGATTACCAGATACTCAGTTAACGTCAATTGATCCGGAGGGAGTACATAGAAGAAGATGTGTTGAAGTAAAAGAAGATTCTGAGGAATTCCCCTCAGAAAAGGAGAGCGATTGAATTAAGTACGAACTAGAGAAGGTTGAGTTGTTTGCTGGAGCAGGTGCCTGTTGTACGAAAAGGGAACGATTATAGCAGATTTTCTGTTATAGTTTCACTTATGCACGTCTCCGACATAAGTTTGTAATACGATACGCCATTGATTTTATAGCCAGTAGCACGATATAACCTTTGTTTAATTCATAAATTATGCTTCTACCTCCAACTACGCTATTATAATTGTTCCGGTTTAGTCCATGAAGAAGCGCTCAAAGCAAAAATGATGCACGATTAACAGGAAATGTTGGCATCCAGAAATCCGTTATTCCTGTGTTAACGATTTCGTTTCAATGGAAAGGTAAGATGTATCAGTGCCTTTGATTACGTTGAATACAAAAATTCCCAGATTCTCAAAACTGTCTCCTGTATTACAAGGCTGGATACTGCTCTGTTTATAAGGCTCAAGGTATAACTCGCCAGAGTTCGATGTGGATGCATTATCTGGCTATGCTAATAAGAAACATTGCTCGATCAACATACAAAGGTGTTAATGCATCGTATTTGTTATCCGGGAAAATTGTAATTGTGATGGCTGAATACCCATGGAGGAAGATGCTCCCCAATGCGAGGTGAGGTTCTATGACGACAGCAATAGAGTGGATAAGCGCCTTCACTAAAACTTCTCCAAGTGCGAAATTGTAAACATTCATTGCCCCGGGTCCATTCAAGGATTTGAATTTGACAGCCATTATTTGCAGGTATGCTCGAAATTGCCCATTGTATGCCAGGCCAATCCCAATCAATCTTGCATGTAGACAACGCCTCACCTCAATGATACGAGCCGTTTAACGTAAGACCCTGCAGTTACAATAGTATATGCAGTGTTATCGCAAACAAAGAGTTATGAGGAGACAGTTTCGAAAACGGCCAAGGACCTTGAACAGGCACTTACAGCGTGACCCATTTACGGCAGGTTGTACTTACGCATTCGACTTTTAAAATTGCCACAATATTAAACTTTTGATTAGGAAGATATGGGAAGTTTAGAATACAGGGCAAGAATACAGCTTAAGTATACAGTTCAAGAATACAGCTTAAGTATACAGTTCAAGAATAAAGCTTAAGTATACAGTTCAAAAACACCGTTCTCTTTGCTTTTGCAACTACCGGGTGTCACAGCAGGTTCAAGATGCTAAGGACTTTGTTATCAAAACACGTTTTGCGCTCACAATCAACATGATGCATACTTCTGCCTACAGTCAGATTGATATAGAAGCGCCAAACAAAGTATTACCTGGTTTATTAATAAAGTATTATTAGTTCGTACTGTTTCAACGTGGAAAAAGTTTCAGTTTGGTGTTAACGCTATTCAACGGTTGGCTTCATATATATATATATATATATATAGAGAGAGAGAGAGAGCAACCTATTGTTATTATTATTGAATGGCAGTGAAATGTGTGGAAGTCGATGAGGGCCGCTCAATAAATCAACTCTAATGTCCAAGTCAAGAGGTGTGGCCACAGCAAGACGATATAGGAAGAATCTTCGGCCAACGATCAAAATAAGGCGTTTGCTAAAAAAAAAACGACAAATTGAGAGGGAAGGAAAGGGGAGTTGTCATTGTTAGGGGTTTACCTAATTGAGGAGTAATTTCCTTTCTTCAAAAGATGAGATTCCAGCACAAGTATAAGGACACAGATTATGAAAAGACTTTGAGACAAAGATAACGTATATCTTTAGGATCTCTGGTTATGTTGAAACAATAAACAACCAGGCCAAGTCTAACTGATGCGAGTACCAGTTTCGTATAATTTCGTTTTTTTCAAATGAACATTCACATAAATACGATAACAATCCCGAATCAACATTTTCAATTCAACTGCCTTAGATGAAGGTGCTCCAGGTCAATATCCTGAATCCTTGAAAGACATCAATGTATATACTGCGGTTCAAGACGCCCCTCCCATCTAATAGAAAAACTAGTCCTAATTCCAACTTACTTTTCTTTTCACAATCAATGCTGGCGAATGTAAGACCAATACAAAGAAAACAAGAGAAAAACAAAAACGAAAAAAACAAAACAAAATAATTGGAACAAAAGGCATTTTTTATGTCTAGTAATCATTCTTAAATTTTCCCAAAAGGAATTAATGTGTCAGTCGTTAGTCTTCCCAATTCTCACTTCCCACCTCATTATAGCTACCCCAGATCTGACTAACCACTCTTTTTCAACAATGGAAACAGGCTTACCCCTTGGTTGGAGCATCCGTGTCAGCAAGACACACAACGAGCCTTATTTCGTCAACCTAGCCACACTTGAATCAACGTGGGAATTCCCGCAGGGCACCGATTCGGAAAAGGCTACCGCATACCTCGAGATGTACAAATCTAACGGCAATAAGCCCGTGGTTGCAGATGATGGAAAAGTGCGCGTATCACATTTGTTGATCAAAAACGTTAACTCGCGCAGACCCAAGTCCTGGAAAGACCCTGAGATCACTCTTAGTAGAGATGATGCTATAGCCAAGCTCAAGGGCTTCCGTAAGCAGATTTTGAGTGGCGAGGTGTCGTTGGCTGATTTGGCACAGACCGAGAGCGATTGTTCCTCTCACGAAAAGGGCGGAGATTTGGGCTTTTTTGGTAAGGGCCAGATGCAACCTCCGTTTGAAGAGGCATCGTTTGCATTGAACGTGGGCGAGTACAGCGACATCATCGAGACCGACAGTGGAGTACATATCCTCCAGAGAACCGGATAAGCTTACTCTATTGATTATGTAGGATTGGTTCGATTTATGTCATGTATTGATGCGTAGGAAGGAAACGACCAGATTGAGACGATTTGAAGATTTGGGATGTTGGAATGACAAGAATTCAAGATCAGTGATAATTCTTCTACTTATTTGCGATCGCTCTGATCAATTATTTAAAGCTACATTGTGTTACTGCTTGTTGCACACCTCTGACGAACATCCGTTGTATGGCCGCTCCAAAATTACGTTGCAATAATTTATATACGATTTCATCAAACGATATACAAAAAAGGCTTTTTTCCCGTAACTTTTTTTCACTCATACGCACGTGCCATGTGCTACAATCACCACAATTTTCTCCCCTCAAAATAATTTTGGCTTACTAATTCCACTTCTCTGACATAGAGAAAACCGACTCTGAAGCCCTCAATTCCTTTCGAATAAATCCACAACTGAACCCATAAATCTATCCCAATGTCTATTAATTTGAAGCCAGTGCCCGAGTGGCTTGTTGAGCACGAGTCGGAAGTCCTTGATCTTCCCATTCACAGAATCCCCAAGGAAGAGTTACTCGAGCTTCTCAAAAACAAGCCTGAGGAGATTGCCGTAGTGGATTTGCGCAATGACATCGAGGACAAGGGCGTCATTAAGAAGGCCCTCCACATTCCAGCCACAGTGATTAATGGGCCTGCCGATGTCAACAGAGCATTGTTTGCTCCAATCGAAAAACAGAAGCCTGGAGCCAAAAAGGTTGTCCTTTTTTGTAACCTGTCGCGCAAAAGACCCACCTACGTTGGGGGTTGGGCTAAGGATTACCTTGCAAAGACAGGTAAGCAGGACTTGGAAATTGTCATTTTGGACGGGGGAATCACCGGTTGGGTCCAAGGTGGTGACGAATTTAAGGATGAGACGGTGTACTATCCCGCCAAATGATTAAAGGACTTTTAGTAGTGTTGTGTGGATCCAGAGGTTGAGGCGTATGGACCAAAGAGCTGAAGACTCAGTGGCCATTCAGCAACCTGTCCTTATCGGTAAAATTCCTTTTTTTGAAAAACACAGTGAACCCGCCGTTTCCGCTCAAGCGGGCTTATCTAGGCCAATACACATCTATCTTCCCCACAATCAGCGTTCTGACCACTAGGCAAAGTTCCGAAAGCGATAAAAGATAAAGAACCTGGCCCCGCAGCCGCGTCTCTAAAGCAGAAAAAAAAATTCCAGTGTTCCCGTTGGCGCACGGTTATTTTGCGGCAAGGCCAAACGGTTGTATGGCACAGAGCCACACACCAAAACACACCCTGAACGCCCCATGTGCAACAGCAAAACATCACATCGACTGAGCAATTTCTACCCTGAAGCCAATTATAGACCAGGCTCCAAGGCGTTTTTCTGCAGAGCCATTCTATGGCGATTAGACTGGTTCCGTGCTGTCAAGCGGCTCTATTGGCTGCTAATTCCGGCATGTAACTCGCAATATACGAAAAGTGCCACAACGATAACTTCGTCGCAGCCAACTATTCGAATGGCAAGAGTTAAGTGGTGGCGTTATGCAAGAATCCACCTAGAGCCACGGATATTTGTAGTTGAGATTCCGGTGGCGGTGGGGCATCTGGAATCAGCATTAGAGTTCACAGTGGGCTGAGGACTGAGGCATCGAGAGCCAAGTAGTCGATGTAAGGTGGCAATTGTAGAACTGGCAGCAATTGTAGAACTGGCAGCAATTGTAGAACTGGCAGCAATTGTAGAACTTGATTATTACGGTGAAGTGGCTTCATGAACGGCTCTTTTTAAACGGATGTTTGAAATGGCTCTGTTGGGTTTAGTGGCTCTTGACTTCTATGAGGGTAGTGGTTCTGAAAGTAGTTGTGAGATTACAAGACGCAAGTCGGAAAAACGGTCAGTTTATCCGAGATGTTTTGATGGAGCCATAGATGGCCAAGGCGGAAGGAATCATGTAGGCCGCGGAATTGTATGATCTAACGTAAGGGGATTGACAAAGACAAGGATCTGCGAAGACGCAAGGAAATTGAAGAATGATAGAATGGAAAAATTGAAAGATGGAAAACTGAAAAACGAAAAATTGGAAATCCGAAAAGGATGTTCTAAAAAAGGTCTTTCTCCAGTTGAATTGATTTTCTTTATCACTTATGGTGCATGAGATAACATGCTCACTACTAAGATTTGCAGTCTCACCAAAGACAATAATGAACAGACATGCACCACTCCAAACAATCCATCTCAAAATAAAAAAAATAGAAAATAACATAATGACCAAAGGAAAATATAAACAACTTCTTGGCTTAACCCCTTATTTAGCCAAATTGACCTCTCCCTGCTATACACCCTAATCTACGACTCTTACTGGCACCACCAATTAATTACCCTTCACTATCAACCACCCCATACTATCACCACGCTTAACTTTTCACTATCCAATTTTTCCCCTTCAACCAATATCTCCTCCATAAAACACAATTCTAAAAAAAAATACACGGCCTTCAATTCCATGTTCTCAAAAGCCGTCCGCCTAGTTGGCTCCATTCGCACCCACTCCCCCAGACCACTGCGACCCCAGATAAAACCCCCAGTCGCCCCCTCTTTTCATCTCCCATTCCGCTTTCAAAACCCATTGAGAGCCATGTGTACGTCTACGCCACAGAGGGAGGTTCTCCCAACCAACGTCAAGCCTCTTCGCTATGATCTTACCTTGGAGCCCGATTTCTCCAAGTTCACCTTCTTGGGCCACTTGTCGATCGACTTGCAAGTGAACGAGCCCTCGACTGTGATTACACTCAACAGCATTGAGATTGATATTCACGATGCATCCGTCAACGACATCGCCGTGGCAACGACCTCCTACGATGAAGCCCAGCAAACGGCTACGTTTGAATTGGCCGAGGCACTTGCCGCTGACACCAAAGCGGTCTTGAAGATGTCCTTCACCGGTATCTTGAACGACAAGATGGCCGGATTTTACCGTTCGTCGTATGTCGACGAACAGGGCAACACCGCTTACTTGGCTACCACCCAGATGGAGCCCACCGATTGTCGTAGAGCGTTCCCTTGTTTTGACGAGCCAGCTCTCAAGGCCCAGTTCGACATTTCTCTTATCAGTGACAAAAAGTTGGTCCACTTGTCCAACATGGACGTCAAGGAAACCCAAGACCTTGACGGCGACAAGAAGAAGACTTCCTTCCACACTACGCCTTTAATGTCCACCTACTTGGTAGCCTTCATTGTAGGTGACTTGCGCTGCGTGGAAAACCACAATTATTCGAAGCCCATCAAGGTATGGGCCACACCTGGTTCGGAGCACTTGGGTGAGTACTCCGCCGAAATCGCCGCCAAGACCTTGAAGTTCTTCGACACGAAATTCGATATCCCTTACCCATTGCCCAAGTTGGACATGGTGGCCATTCACGACTTCCTGGCTGGCGCCATGGAGAACTTCGGTCTCATCACATACAGAACAGTAGACTTGCTTTTGGACCCTAAGCACACAGATGTCAACACCAAGCAACGTGTCACCGAGGTTGTCATGCACGAGTTGGCCCACCAGTGGTTCGGCAACTTGGTCACTATGGACTTCTGGGACGGCTTATGGCTCAACGAAGGTTTTGCCACCTGGATGTCGTGGTACGCCTGTGACTCGTTGTACCCTGACTGGAAGGTTTGGGAATCGTACGTGGCAGACTCGTTGCAACTGGCCTTGTCGTTAGACTCTTTGAGATCCTCACACCCAATTGAGGTGCCCGTTAAAAGAGCCGACGAGATCAACCAAATTTTCGACGCTATCTCGTACTCCAAGGGTTCCTCCTTGTTGAAGATGATCTCCCGCTGGTTGGGTGAGGACGTCTTCATCTCCGGTGTCTCACGCTACTTGAAAAAGCACATGTGGGGCAACACTCAGACGTCCGACTTGTGGCAGGCCTTAAGTGAGGTCAGTGGCAAGGACGTGGTTACCGTTATGGACATATGGACAAAAAAAATTGGTTTCCCCGTGGTCCACGTCGAAGAAAACGGCTCCACTTTGACCCTCACCCAACATAGGTTCCTCGCAACCGCCGACGTCAAGCCTGAAGAGGACGAGACGTTGTATCCGGTGTTCTTGGGCTTAAAGACCTCCGAAGGCATTGACGAATCGCTTATTTTGGACAAGCGTTCGAAGCAGATCGACCTTCAAACAAAAGATGATTTCTACAAAATCAATGCCGACCAAGCCGGTGTCTACAGAACTGCCTACGCTCCCGAGAGATGGACCAAGTTGGGCCAAGCTGGTGTTGATGGCAAGTTATCGGTTGAGGACCGTGTTGGTTTGGTCTCGGACGCTGCTTCCTTGGCTTCTTCTGGTTTGATTGGCTCGACTGACTTCCTCAACTTGGTCAAAGCATGGTCTGGCGAAGACAACTACGTTGTGTGGGAATCTTCGTTGGCTAGCATCCTGAAAATCAAGATGGCTCTTCAATTTGAGGACGACGCCGTCAAAAAGGCTTTGAATGAATTCTGTCTCGACTTAATCACCCCCAAGCTCTCGGAAGTCGGTTGGACATTCTCTGACGAGGACTCGTTCGCTGACCAGCAGCTTAAGTCATTGTTATTCGGAGCTGCTGCTGCCAACGGCCACAAGGAGGCCATTAACTACGTAGGCAAGGTGTTCAATGCCTATGTGGGCGGTGACAAGACTGCCATTAATCCTAACTTGAGAGCCGCTGTTTACAACACTATCGCACGCCTTGGTTGCGAGGAAAGTTACGAGAAACTTTATCATATCTATACTCACCCCAACTCTGTCGAAGAGAAGATCGCCGCTTTAAGAGCTTTGGGTAGATTTGAGTCGGAGGCTATTCTCGACAAGGTCACCGGGTTGTTATTGCAGAGTGACATTGTCAAGTCGCAAGACATCTACATTCCTATGCAAGGCATGAGAGCACACAGACTTGGAGTCGAGAAGTTATGGTCGTGGTTTACCGCCAACTGGGATGCCCTCGTGGACTTGTTGCCACCCGGATTGTCGATGTTGGGATCTGTAGTCACTCTTGCCTCTTCTGGATTTACTCATGAGGACCAGAAACAAGAGGTCAAGAAGTTCTTTGACGGCAAGAACACGAAGGGCTTTGACTCCAACTTGGCTCAATCTTTGGACATGATCACTGCTAAGGCTAACTGGGCTAGCCGTGACTCTGCTAAGATCAAATCTTGGTTGAAGGAGAACAAATACTACGAATGACTGAGCAAGTTGTAACGACAAAGCAGGTTGTTAGTTATGTAAAAATGAATTATTGTGCTTCCATGCAAAAAAAAACCACCGCAAAAGTAGGTATTATGAATTTACTGCGAGTTCGTTACACTCACCATACTATTTGAATATTCTTACTCCAACAGATATCGAGCAACACATGCATTTTGAGAAAATTCGCATATTTGAAAGGCCTAATTCCCTTGTAATGAATCTGTTCAAAGAACTTTTGGTAAACCGCTCCTCGGGAGTGCTGCCTATGATAGACTTTCTAAGTTTACACCATGTGAATTGAAATTTGTAAATGTGTTGTGGTTAGTTGGCAATCTCAAATACGGTAATAACAATACAGTGGAGACCCAAGGGAGTCAAAAGGAAGAACGTAGCAATCAATAAGCGCACAAAGAATGATTGGAAAGAAAAATGCTATTAGATAAGATTATGTTTTGATTAAAACGCCTGGACACATACGTGAGTTACCTTGGTCAAATGACTTCGTAAGCATACACAAGAAGGTAGCCATAAACAACACAACATTGTTATCAAAATTCAATGGGAGACGACGCTGATAATATCCGAAGTAAAAAGTTACAAATTTCATTTTTCCTTTGACCATGGTGGGAATTTCTTCAAGAAATAAAAAAAAACGGATTGTTCTGGGGCAAGTCCAGAAAAAGAAAGAGCCTCGTGACTTTTTTCAAAGTGGCTCTATTACTTTTTGTTTTCAAAGATTCCATAAATGCTTGACATATTGCATCTTGTGTTGGTAAGCTTAGATACCCAGAAAAATATCCTGGCTTGACGAGCGAATTCAACTAATCCAAAGCCTCTCGCATCTCTGACGGATTCCAGAGAGAAATAATAACGAGTCAACAACCAGGTATTGGTAGTCCAAAATCGTAAATAGAAGGAGCTCTACTGGCCGTTCGTTTGATGTCTTTGCTAGCAACTCATACTTTCCCGCTAATCACATTCTATCCGTAAGGTCGGAAGCCTTATTCTCAAAGTACTGAATAGCTTTTGAGAGCATAGGTATTTTTTTATTGATCTGCAAATCTTTCTTACGACTCGTTCGTAATTCCTCGAGCCAACTTTAGCAAGATATCGGCGATTATGTTGAATTGCATTAAAAAGATAGACTTTTAATAAAAAGAAAATAGATTTAAAGGGTATAGCGCTTAAAGTACTCCATAACAACAAACTTTGTGAAGGATATGCGTCGTGCTGCTCCCCATTTTAAAGGAACCAGGTGGGACGAGAGGACAATCTGCAATTAATTTATCAGATTAGACTAATAAACCTCTATAAGTGGGTTCTATTTATCCCCTAAACAGCTTAACTGAACTTTTAAGGCAGTATTAAGATGCAAGACCAATCTATCTTTGTTTTTACTACCATTTCTTGCCCATAAACCCTTTGAAAAGGTTTGGCTAACCTCTCTGGACGCTCAGGTCTCATTGGAAACAATGAGCGCCTTCCAGCTTACTAAGAACTCGAAGACACGAATGAACACTTGAGCTTTGAACTGTAATAATTAAACATATTCTCGCTAAACAAGTATCACAATTTACAGTAATGGATCAATCAGGGTAACTAAATGACCGGTGGGGATCAGATGTGCTCTTTAAAACTTTTCAATTCTTGATTTTGAGTAAAGTTTTGGTTCAAAACTCATCTATCAAGTTAAAATATATGCAATTTACCAACAGCAGCAGCACTTGTCCAGGGACTAATCCGCCCAAGTATACGGACTCTTCTCTCGGAGAATGGCACCATATTTAAAAAAAACGAATGGAATGGGTATCAAAAAACAAGAGAAGACTGCGATAATCGTGGTGGCCCAATGGACTCCCAATGCTTGGTACATCTGTAGACCAAACAAAGGAAACGCCCCAGACATCATTGAGCGAACAAAAGAATTGGCAGCCATGGCAGAAGCAGTATATTTCCGATAAGCATCGACCGTGTATGCGAAAATTCCACTAAAGACTAAACTAGTTCCAATACCAAACACAAATGAGCCGATAATAGGAACAATCCAGTGAACATTAGGATAACAAGTCCACCCAAGAAGGAAAAGACCTACAGGTGTGAAGAAGGAGCCGATCATCAATGGCAACAAGCGAAATTCAGTTTTGTGAACTCCACCGTTTTGGGCTAAAAGCTTATTGTACCACATGCGGATTAATGTGGGACTAACGAACGCCGTCAATACCAAGCCGAGAATGAGCCCAATAAAGGCGAGACCTTGGTCAAGAGGGCCGAAGCTGTACACTGTTTTGAACATGTAAGGAAACGAAACGAAGAACATGTATATCGTCGCCAAAACGAACCCCGAATAAAAACAGAGCGCCATGGTCATGTTATCCTTTATAATCAAGAGCATGGGCCTTTTTGCGGAAAGAAAGATACTTCTTAGAATAGACGTTCGTTCCTTCTCTATTGGTGCATAGTATCTGTTGTCGCCAGTGGCTTTTCGGAGTCTTCTTGCCTTCTTTCTCAAAAGGACAGGCTCGTAAGTCTCTGGTACAAAGATGGCCACCAAAAGCGTCATTAGTCCGGACCAGATGCACATGATATAGAAGGCCCATCTCCAGTTCAGATACTCATCTACAGCACCTGCAATGATCGGGCCAATTCCAGGGCCAACGAACGGAGATACTGAATACATTAACAAAGCCTTATGGAGCTGTTTCAGCTGATCTCTTTTAAAGTTCGCGGTCCTGTCTGTCTTTCTAAATAGATCAGAGAATGTGCCGCCGGCCACCGACATAAACGATGACGAAAAAAACCCAGCAATTGCACGAGAAAAAAGAATGGCACCAATATTGCTACTGAAAGCAGGTATGAATCCAAATGCAAATACGAGCGAAAGCCCAGAAACGTAAACGACCTTTCTACCGTGAAATTCGGAGATGGGAGACAAAAACATGCCCCCAGTACCCATTCCCCATATATATAGCGAGATGCCTAGCGTCGATACCTCGTGTGAAATGCGGAACTCCTGAGCAATTGAGTCAGATACAAGAGCCCAGATGGATGAGATGGAGGTGATGCATACCGAGCCACAAGACACCAAACACACAATCAGCCACTTGCGGAGATCACTCAAGGCAAGTGGATCTTCCGGGTCTTCCAAAGTTTCGAATGAGACCTCATAATGAGACACTTCTTTTTCCTCCAGCATTGACTGGGAAGCATTGTTGCGGCGTTAGGCTCTTATACCCTGGACCTGCACAGCTAGACATGGGGTACATGAGATGGAGATGCCATGCTGATAGGGAAAGTCGATCCGAATAGTTATTCTCAGGGCCATGAAATAGACGTTGTTTTGAAAATTGTGAGTTAGCGAAAGATCTTTTTTTTTTTTTTTTTGCAAGAGGGGTGAGTTTGGGTGAGGATGTGAGGAAAGAACATGGGATTTGTAGGTACACAGTTTTGGAAACGGATAAGAATCACTGCTGAATGGAGAATTTTGAACGGATAATGAATTAGGTAAGCTTAACTCACTTTTAGGGCTTTCGATGGAAAGCAAGCCCAACAACTACAATAACTAGAGAATATCGTTATTTTATTTAATGTATCTTTTGAGATCTACGCATGCAAAGTGCTACAGTACTTAGAAAGAAGCAACAAAAGATTCGGTAGCAGCCTTCAAGGAAGCCAATTGGTCCTTGGACAACTCACCGGTGGTCTTGATGGCCTCAATGATCTCAGGTTGGTTGGCCTTCAAGGAGGACATGAAGGACTCCTCGAACTCACCGATTCTAGACAACTCGATGTTGTCCAAGTAACCGTTGACACCGGCGTAAATGACAGGAACCTGCTCCTCAGCAGCCAATGGAGAGTATTGCTTTTGCTTCAACAATTGGGTCAATCTCTCACCTCTAGCCAAGGTTTGCTTGGTAGAAGCGTCCAAGTCGGAACCGAATTGGGCGAAAGCGGCAACTTCTCTGTATTGAGCCAAGAACAACTTCAAAGAACCGGCAACTTGCTTCATGGCCTTGACCTGAGCAGCAGAACCGACACGGGAAACGGACAAACCGACGTTAATAGCTGGTCTGATACCCTTGTAGAACAACTCAGCCTCCAAGAAGATTTGACCATCAGTAATGGAAATGACGTTGGTAGGAATGTAAGCAGAGACATCACCACCTTGGGTCTCAATGACTGGCAAAGCAGTCAAAGAACCAGCACCGTTAGCCTCGGACATCTTAGCGGCTCTCTCCAACAAACGGGAGTGCAAGTAGAAAACATCACCAGGGTAAGCCTCTCTTCCAGGAGGTCTTCTCAACAACAAAGACAATTGACGGTAAGCAACAGCTTGCTTGGACAAGTCATCGTAGATGATCAAGGCGTGTCTGCCGTTGTCTCTGAACCACTCACCGATGGAACAAGCGGTGAAAGGAGCCAAGTACTGCAAAGGAGCAGCCTCGGAAGCGGTGGCAGCGACAATGATGGTGTACTTCAAGGCATCGTGAGCCTCCAAGGTCTTAACCAATTGAGCGACTGTGGATCTCTTTTGACCAACAGCGACGTAAACACAGTACAACTTCTTGGACTCGTCTTGGCCATCGTTCCATCTCTTTTGGTTCAAGATGGTGTCGAGAGCAACAGCGGTCTTACCGGTTTGTCTGTCACCGATAATCAACTCTCTTTGACCTCTACCAATTGGCACCAAAGCGTCGACGGATTTCAAACCGGTTTGCATTGGCTCGTGGACGGATCTTCTTGGCAAAATACCTGGGGCCTTAACCTCAGCCTTGGCGGTGGCAGAGTTGTTCAAAGGACCCTTACCGTCGATAGGGTTACCCAAACCGTCAACGACACGGCCCAACAATTCAGGACCAGTTGGGACCTCAACAATCTTACCGGTTCTCTTGACGGTCTCGGACTCCTTGACAAGAGTATCGGAACCGAACAACACAATACCGACTTGGCCGGCCTCCAAGTTCAAGGCCATACCTTTGACGCCGGAGGCGAACTCGACCAACTCACCGGCCTGGACGTTGTTCAAACCGAAAACACGGGCGATACCATCACCGACGGACAAGACTCTACCGGTTTCGTTCAAGTTCGAGCCCTCAGAAACACCTCTGATTCTCTCCTCCAAGATAGAAGAGACCTCGGTAGGGGCGGCCTTGGCGGAGGCGTAACGGACGGCAGCGACAGCTGGGCGAGCCTGAAGTTAGTATAATTGAAAGGGAGAGGTGAAGAGACAATGGGATACTAGAAGAAGGGAAAAGAAGAATAAAAGGGAAGGAGAAGGGGAAGGAGAAGGGGAAGGAGAAGGGGAAGGAGAAGGGGAAGGAGAAGGGAATAGAAGAATAAAAGGGAATGGGAATGGGAATGGGAATGGGGTAACAGGGGGTAAAGGTGGTGGTACAAGGAAGTGGTGGTACAAAAGGGCAGTAAAGCGAAGTGAAGGGAAAGGAAGGGCATGGATAGAAACAGGGCAACCAACGAAAAACAGGAGAATTCATTCTTCGATCTTTTTCTGTTCCTTCTCTTCTTGTGCATTGGCCAATTGTGAAGGGTCCTTGTCCTGTTTGTGTATCCTTCGTCCTACTTCCTCGAAGTCTTGAGAAGAGGGAGACGAATCAAGACCAACCGGATGCAATAGCGCACCAGTTCCTGGATTCAATTGAAGCTCCTACGATTCCGTTCCTCCTTCGAATTCCCAACAGCTTCAGATCTCCACCAAAGCTACCTCACCTGGTACTCGTACCACTCACGTCTAAAATTTTTCAAGGAACGACAGCAACGATTCACCACTTCTAGCGACAAGCGCCGCCACCAAAAGAAAAAAAAAGGTATCTGGCAACACTACGGGCCAGGCGTCCTTATTTATATACGGCGCCTTCCACCAAAAGGCGCCATTGCGGCCACTGTTGGGACCATGTGTATGCCAAAGCTTGAGGCTCAAAAGAACAGGCAAAAACGAGAAATAGTACATACGAGACGCATTCTAGAGACGGAAGCTGCACGGACGGCAGTACGGAAGACAGAACGAGCTGACAACATGACGACTAGGGGATCAGAAAAGTCTGGGTGGAGGAAGAAAAAGGATAGGCGAATTGGCGGTGGGTATATATTGGAGCCGGGAGTGAGAACGCAGGAGTGCATGCAGCGGATGGAACGCGCACGCTGATTGGGTGCTTAGCAGGTTTCGCGATGGTAGGGGCACGCCTCCAACCAGAGTGCGCAGCTAGGTATGTGTAGGTGGTTTTTCGAGGAAGCGAACCGGTTTGGTGCGACGAGAAGATACGGAGGACGTGAGATGTGCGGTGTTTGAGGAACGAGAGTGCTGTTTGTTATGGTTTTGAGCGCAATTGGATGGTGCACGGGTGTTCTGTGGAGGAGTATTTTTTTTCCTAGTTTCACGGTCATTTGGTGTTTTTGCTGGGGTTCTTTTGTGGATTTGCAACCGGTTCCGCAAAGGGACACTCGACTGGAAAATGTGGAAGGTGAATGAGAGGAAATGAGCTTTTTTATATATTCTGGTAAAAAAAAAAAAAAAAGAAAAAAAAACAGGAAAGCCGAGAAGTGATTTTTATGTGGGTGCGTGGGTGTTTTCGTGTAGAGTTTGTATTGTTTTTGGGCGGATATTGGAGGAGTAAGGGTGGGAAGTAGGGAGTAGGAAGTAGGGAGTAGGAAGTAGGGTAGGGAGTAGGGAAAGAGTACTGAGCGATGTTGAAATAACATGGAGGTTGATTTCGGGAGAATTGATGGGGCGTATTTTTGTTCGTGGGGTCTGGCAGATGGTGATGTTTCAGTCAGTGTGTTGCGTGGATAGACAATGTAGAGCTATAGTAATTAATTGGCCATAGTGATCTAGAGACCAAAGTGATCAAGGGGACCATTCACTGCAACGACACAGGGATCCCACTATCAAAACGGTCGAACGACTTCAATCGTGGCTATAAATTTGACGCCCTTTTTTTTTTTTTTTAGGAGAATAGCCCTTTCTTCGTGCTCAATATCCTTTTTCTAGCTCTCTTCGTCTAATTTCTCTACTCATCAACCGTCCCAAGTATCCCCCATAATATACCAAAAGAAAAAAAAAAGAATTGGGAAATTTAAAAACGGGAAATTTAAAAACAAAAAAAAAATCCTTACTTCTGCCTCATCATTCGTTACCGCTTTCTCTCCCTCTCCCTCTCCCTCTCCCCCATTATTTCTCTAAGTCGCACTCCAAAAAATTTCACCAACCACCTTCCTCCATCTGCCACAACCTTCTTCCATCACCCACGACCATGTTCACCAAACTCCCCGCGGTGGCCCGGTCTTTCCGCGGCTACTCCACCAGTTCCAGTGGTCAGGACTTCTTGTCGGGTTTGATGAAGAGAATCGACAATCTCAACTCGGAAATCAAGAAGAAGAAGGATCTGTCCTCTAAACCAACAAAGCCGGCTCATGCTGCCCGCCCGGTACAGTCAAACAAGGTCAGGCTTTCAACCGCCGATCATCCGATGTTGGCAAATAGATTTAGCGGCTCGGATCGTCCCAAGAGACAACAGGGACCGGGTGCTAGAAGAAACCAGAAGGTCAGTGGAAATGGCAACCCTTCTGCCTCTGCAGCCTCGTCTACCTCTTCTCCTTCCACCACCAATCATCCTGCTACTAAAGCTTCTGGACCATTCATCGATGCTCGTCCCCAAACTCGTAGAAATGAGTCTCTGACCTCCCAAACTTCAGGTCGTCAAGACAGACCGTCTAACGCGCAGGGCCAACAGCGGCCGCCACGTAGAAATACCCCCTCTTTCAAGTCCAGAGGTGCCAGATTCTCCAAGCTTCCTCAAACTAACGCTGGCCCTACCAAAACCTTAAAGGCCGTTCCCTTGTGCCCCAAAGTTACTGGCGACACATTTTTATACGGCAAGCCTGCGGCCATGGGTATCTCGCTTCTGTCCAGAGTCGCCGCCATCACAAAAAGGTCACTTTTGGAGTCCAAATACCCTTACAAGTTGCCAAAATCAATTATTGACGAGTTGCAGCCTCTTCCCAATGCCAACCGTTTCGTGTTGAAGAAGGACTTTGATTTAGAGGTCAAGCCAGAATCCCTTGCCTCGAAAGTCAAGGAGATGGTGAAGGGTGAGACTGCTTCGTTGAATACTGATAACGAGTTGTCTTCTGTCCAGACCGAGGCCAGAGACGAGTTGATGAGAAACCACACATTGAACATGGAGCAGAAACAGTTGATCTACGAT
The DNA here is from genome assembly GCA_030563705.1 of Australozyma bambusicola. Lineage (NCBI taxonomy): Eukaryota > Fungi > Ascomycota > Pichiomycetes > Serinales > Metschnikowiaceae > Australozyma > Australozyma bambusicola. The sequence continues at coordinate 33,490 of JAJMJU010000035.1, read as the reverse complement.
CTCTCCACGGGAATCAAATCTGCGCAGGAGTTGTTGAAGAACGCTGCTTGGAAGTAGATATGTATATAGAACCAAAGACTTTGTAATGGAGAGAGGAGGGAGGAAATAGAGACAGAAGCGTTTTGAAGGATGCTATTTTTTTAGGCATTGGGGTTGTTTGAAGGATGCTAATATTTTGGAATTCGAGTTGTTTGAAGTGTTCATTTCTAAGTCCTCTCTTTTTTTGTTGTAGAGGTTCTCCGGCACATAGAATTTGCACCCAGGCTCTACACAGGTCGACTACAATGGTAATCCACAAGAACGGTGCAAAAAGACCTTGGACATAGAGATTTTTATATAAAAAAAAGACTCTTTTGAAATATTCAACTATAGATTTAATCCATCACCAAATCCATCTCTATTAGTCATAATGTTTCTGGAATTTTAAGGGGTCCCGTCTTAACTATGGTAGGTCATCAGATAGATCAGTTGCCCCTCAGAACCAACAAACACAAAGAATAAATGTCATAGAAATCCGACTTACCGTCTCTTCTTCACAAATTCTTCTCTCTTTTGCCATTTCCCACCTCCATTCACACTCTTTCACTTCGTTCTTTGCTTTGTCGATCCTGCACCGTGGCCGTGCTTACCGCGTTTCAGATCGCGTATCCCCATATTATAGTCCCTTGCAAGAACGTATTCCATCTCATCTACTCTTTCAATCCACAAAATTGATATAGAGCAATTCGACTAGTGACTCAATCGAGCCAACTTATTCCTGACATTTATATATGGCCCCTTGGCTTTTCCTAAAGACGCCCATCTCTTCTCACCCTAAGGACGACTGTTTCAGATAGTTTTACTGCGAACCACCACAAAAACTACCCTTTGCAAAGACACAAAATGGACTTTGACGCGTCGATTCTCAAAAAAGTCAAGGAGCGTCTTTATGGTGCTGAGAGCGATACTCAGGTGATTCCCTCGTTTGAGGAGTCCATTCTCTTTGGACCCTCTCAATTGAAGAGGGACCTAAACGAAGTTACTAAAATTGACCATGCGAAAGCGAGAGTCTCTCAGACTTCGAAAAAGACTGCTTCTGGAAAAACACTCAAGACTCAACCCGTGGTGCTTCCACAATTGCAGCTAGATTTAGCAGACTTCAACAAAAGTTCGACCCAAACTATTGAATCCGACTCCACGACTCTTTTTGATGGCCAACAATCGACTCAGATTGAAGAGGGTTTCCCTAATGCTGTCGCAGACACTCAGGTTGTAGAATCATATGTCCCAGTGACTAAACTGCCTAAATCCCCTAACCGTTATGCCCAAACGCACATTCTAGAATCGGAAATCGCCCAGACGTCGCTCACCGATGAAGAGCAGGACTTGAATGATGCCGCAAACACAACGGTTGACTCGTCAATACAGAGAACAGTCACTACAAAAGCAGAGCTTGACACAATTGATCGCGACTTGTCTGAGCAGAAAAGAACAAGGAACATTCAGCCAAAGTTTGACACTGCCTCGTTTGATCCTGTTAGCAAGCTTCTCGAAGCGTTTCAGAGCGACAGTGAAGCTGAAACTGGACTCAATAGCGAAAAAGCTTCATCGCTGAGCCCCACGACGTCACCCCTTCGAAATAATAAAACCCAAGACCTCCTTCTAGATGATTCTGACTCAGATTTTGAGGTTCCCGATGCTCTTGATGCCATCACTAACGGTATTAAGTCTATAACTCCGAAAAAGAAGAAAACACCGATCGACGACTACGCGCTAAGACTCAAGAACCAACTCTTGTCCAGCCCGACTAACCCGAACAAAGATTTGATTGTTCTTGATGGCTCAGATGACGAATCTTCCGAAAAAAACATCGATATTCCTTCTTTGAGCAAGGACAAGGAGTTGCTTGTAAAGAAGAAATATTCGAAAAGAATACCAACCAATCAGCCGCGCAAAAAAGACCTATTCACCTCTTTGAGGCGCGCTAATGCTAAACAGCTTCGTCAAATGAAGAAGGATGACCCAGACGCTGAATTGATGGAGGAGATCGAGAAGGAGGAAGAGGAAATGGGTAACATTTTGGAGCGTGAGATGGAGCGCGTGCGTAGAATTAGAAAGAAGGAAAAGCAGCAGGAAAAGGCAAAAGCAGCTCTTCTTAAACTTTCGAAGGGCGATACTGATGACCTAGATAAGGACTATGGCTCTGACGTAGAAGTGCCTGATAGTGATGACGAGAGCGTAATGGATTCGGAAGAGGCCGATTTAGAAGACTCTGATTTAGAAGAGTCCGATGTCGATCTTAAATCAAAGGAAACTAGAAAGGCACTTCGCAATAAGCGCTTTGTTCTATCCGATGAAGATGAAGAAGATGAGGAAAAAGAAGGGGAAGTCAGAAACAAGAATGCAAATGGATTAAAAGATACAATTGGAAGTGAAGCGCCACTGCAATCCCCAAGGAAGGTGGTAGAAGGTAGACATGACGACAGCTACATGTTCGGTGGTCCAACCTCAGATAACGACAACGACAACGAGTCCGACGAAGAGAAAGTCACCCACGCGTTCAGTGATCATGCTCGTCCAGAAACTCCGCCCTTGAGTACCATTGTAGAAAACAGTTTTGAGGCGCTGTCTTCACCTAAGCTATTTCAGAACTTACCACCAAGGTTAGAGCCTAACACATCTGCCGAAAGCTCCTTCGTAGGGGACAGTGCCGTCGAGCCGCGCGAGTTCAGGTCCTTTCGAGACCTCAGTTCTACGCAATTCTCTGACATTAACGAAACCAATCCACCTACACAAGCTGACGACGCCGCTACGCAAGTGGATCCTACACAATTACTTCCAGAGTCTGACGACGAAGAAGACTTTCTTTCTGCAGTCAAGCGTGGCCGCCAGAGTGTTCAAACGAACGGCACCTTGACAGTTGACGATAAAAACCCTGAAACGAAGGATCAAGCTGATTCTGAGGAAGAGGATAGCGTCACAGAAGCTGAACGACAGGAACTTTTGAAAAAGAAACTAGCCTTGTATGAAGCTAAGATCCGGCGCAAGGAATTGAAAGCTCGCAAGCTTCGGAAGGAGATGGAGCGCCGAGGTGTGAAAGGAGTGGTGGAAGGTGAGGCTGAGGAATCTGAGGATGAATGGAGAGGTATTGGTGGTGCTGACAATGAAGTGTCTGACCAGGAAAATTCCGAGGATGAGCGTATGATCAACAACGATTTCAATTTGGTTCTTAATGACGAGGAGGTGCGTCGCAAATTTATGGAGCAATATCAGATCAAGGATAGACACGAGTTAGAGAAGTTGATTGACGATATCAAAAACCATAGGCTCACCAAGCGGGCCCGCTCGAAAAGATTCGATGTAGAGCTCAGTGACGAAGAAGATGAGATCCTTATGGCTTACCGGCGTAAAAAGCTCGAGGAACAGAAACAGCGATTGTTGGCCAACAAAAAGACCAACTCGCTTTTGAAGAGCGAGAAATCAAAGGCCTTTTTTGATCTGATCGAAGACGACTCGAGCCCATGTATCCTAATAAGCGATGAAGAATCAGAGGTTGAGCAACGCGAACAATCTCATCTGAACAGTCAAGCTACAGATATTGACGAGGAGCAGACACCTGCGAAAAAGGTGATTCGACTCGATGAGGCGTTTGTGCAGAAGCAGTTGTCATTTCTCTGTAGTACGGAGGAAAGCAAGTACATTCAGATTCAGCAAGACGCTGACTATCAACACGGCGCGACAGATGAACACATTGAGGACTTGGCAACACTCAAGCGCCGCTGCTTGAGCAACTTGCAATCGTTTAACAATAGCACACAAGAGTCTGTCGTGAAACGAGGCTCTTCTAACCTTACAGAGGATGACGACGACTACAACGACGACTTTGGCCGCGTTTTCAAGAAGCCATCGATGGTCACGTCGTTCAAGTTGTACCACGAGAAGCAGGTGGGCCAGGTTTCAACTGGTTCTTTCAGCGGCATCACCATCAATAAGCATTACAAACTGGCAACAGCTGCCAAGGCGTCCATCACATACATATCCAAGCTGGGTGTTTCTAAACCTACTGCAGCAGTGAAGAGCTTGCACACACAGGCAATCGAGAAACGAGTGGACCAGACAAAGCAAAGTAGCTTCCTCTTTAGAGCTGGATCGACGTTCACTTAGGCCATAATTAGATGTTCCCTCAAATTATAGTCCAAGAACAACTGTTTTAATAGAATAAGATGACAGAAGAGATGAAAGAGGTAATGACATACCACAACGATGCTAATTAGTACGGGGTAGCGACACTAATGGCAATTTAACAGAGGTTTTTTAAAATTATTATATTTATGCTGATGGGATATTATAAAATTATGTAGAGTAGGTATAATTATGAGTAAAATTTTGATGTTAATGCTGACTTACGAAAGCAGCTAGAAGAAGAAAGATTCCTTGAGCGCATCTTTAAATGAGTCCAGGCTCATCAGAGAAAACATGACTGGTTTCACCTCCTTTTCCTTCTCCTTCTTGAGGATCGGCCTCTTTCCATGAAGCGATTGCATGCTATCCCTTCTTTCACGATCAGACGGTGGGCGTCTCTTCGTCATGAGATCATTTGTTGCAGAAATGGGACCTCGGAGATCTTTCCGCATTTTCTTGATCTTTTCAGGTGGCGAATTGGATGACGTTGTCGTCTGTGGAAGCGATAAGGAAACACCAGGCGAAGTGCCTACCAAGTTCATGAAACTGGTGGCTAGTGACTTGCTGATGAGGTCAATGCTCCCTTTTCTTTCTTTTTGAATCATCCGCGGTTGCAGCACAAACGGAGATTCGCTGAACCCTCGTGGCGAACCCAACGGAGAGTTCATGAGTTTAAATAGCCCAACACTAGGCTTGCGTGTAGGCGTTGTGTTAGCGTTAGCAGAAGTGACCCTAGGGAGGGAAATGGCCACTGGCCTTGTTTCCTCCGCTAGCAACTTACGCGAATGATCCTTGAAGTTGTGTTGGGCGTCAAAAGTAGACGAATAAATAGCCTCAACCGTGGGTTGTGTGACTGTTTGTCTTTTCAGCGAATACACAATATCGATCGGGTTTTGGAACTTCTTCGGTGGCTCAACTTTCAAAGTGAGCGGGGCTGAGAAGACCGATTCGTATGACACAGACTTCTTGAGCGCCGGGAAGGAGCTTTGGAGGTCAATCCTGCTTTTCCGCAAGAAGTCGTTGAAGTTGTCAAAGTCACGCGCGGGCGACGAAGAATCATAGTCGAAATCCAGTTGCTCCAAGTCGTCGATGTCGAACTTGTCAATATTGAGTGGTTTAAAGGACTTCACGGATAGAGGCAGGGAACTCCCGCTGAAGGTGCTCTTATGAAGAGTATTGGCCGGATCTAGATGGTAGGATTGCGTTGAGGCGATTGAATTACGGTGTGGACTGACGTCCATAATGCTGGATAGCTCAGAAGACGAGGCGTTCAGGGCATTTCGGGACAGTTCGTCCTCAGAAACAGACTCCAAAGCAGGTGCCACCATTCCTGAAAATTGCGGGAGATTTGACGCAAGAGGGTTCAAGTTGAAAGCTTCTGCAATTCTGTATCTTGACTTTTTCTTGAATACCTTTGTGGACTTACAACGCAACGGCTTCAAGTTGAGATTTGAGATCGAGAGTTTGTGGTTCAAACTGGAGCGCAGAGGCTCATGTACAAGCAGGTGAGTTTCATCTTCGACAGAGAAGTTCAAGTTATCGAAACCGAAGCTGCGCCAGAGGTACGTGTATTCCTTGTTTAAGTTCGAGTACGAGGTCTCATTGGTGTAGAGGTCGTTTGACTGCAAGTTTGCTTCCAAGAAGTAGGACTTCTCATGAAGCTTTTGCATCTCGTTCAAGTAGCTGTTGTTGCGAGTGATGAGATGGGTGTAGTTGTCGATTTCGGCATCCGCAGCGACAATGGAGTGATGGATTTCAAGTAGCAGTGATACCACCAGTGTCAGTTCCGAAACAGATCGAAGGAGCGAGTCGCTGCTTTTGGTGATGGAATCTGCAAGGGCCAACAATTCGTCAATTTTGGCCATTTGGAGGGTGATAGTACTTGGTTTTGAGGGATGAAGATGAAGGGTGGAAAAGAGTAAGGGTGGAAAAGAGTTGGTGATGCGATGGCAGACTAACCTGGGATGACAAAACAATAAAGCAAGTAATTTGGCAAGACGGCGAAGGATGTAAGACTAAGAGTAAGGAATGTATAGGTGTTTGTATTGTGTAAGTTTGTGTTCCAGATAATGACCAGTGGAGAGAAGTTAAGGGTTTGACCTAAAAGAATCTCCACTGTTTACGTTTCCTGCAGGCAGAACCTTTAATAGATGAGGTGCATTGGGTTAGAGGAATAGCCATTGAAGACTGTATGGAGGCTAAGAAATGAATTTGTGCTGTATTTGGAATATTCTTTTTGTGAAGACTCTTATGAGATCTTCGTTGAATTTCCGCTTTTGATACTATGGAGGGTCAGGTTGTGCGCCCTGCCAAACCGTTTGTTGCCTGTTTGAGCCACATAGTATACGAACATCGTGTGCACTCCCGATCTTAAGGCCCTACGATTTGGATATTGATTTCAATGCCATTGCATGTGGTTTGAGGAAAAGATAATGTATTGAAGATGATCATGGAAGGGAACTACTGGAAATTATTTGCTTGCTGGTTTATAAAAGCTTTGGGGGCACAGGTTACGAGCCCAAGTCAATAATGCAAACGGTGGGTCAGCGTAAGTATATAAAATACTGGTGGAATGTGAGTTCGTCACTCACTAATAGAAAACTATGCCTTTTCAAAGTAATGATGATTATTTGTTATGAACCTAATCCAGAGACTTCTTCTTCTTTCTGCTAGATCCTTCACTGTCCTCTAACAGTCTCTTTTCCTTCTTTTCCTTCTTCTCCTTCTTTTCCTTCTTCTCCTTCTTTTCCTTCTTCTCCTTCTTTTCCTTCTTCTCCTTCTTCTCCTTCTTCTCCTTCTTCTCCTTCTTCTCATCAATCAACTTGTTTTGGTAGACTTCCTCCTCAGGAGCTTCGAAGTCCTTCTCTCTCTCAACCTTCCGTTGCTCAGAAACCTCCCCCTGACGAGCCCTCTTTTCCTGCAATTCCTTCATGTGCTTCTCCTTCTTACCCAAGAAATACTCACCACTCTCAATTTGCAAATCAACCTTACGTGGCTGCTGTGCTGGTGGGAATGGCGTGTACACTCTCTTCTCCTTCTTTGGAGCAGTTTTCTTTCTCGAAATATTCTTCTTTTTGAAGTTGGGCAAGAATCGGTCCCAGCTCTCATTGGCCAATTCGGGGTTTTTGGCCAATTCCTGTTTGATCATCAACTCCTTGATGTAATAAATAGGATGGATATTCTTCATGCAATCCTCCACAACTCTACGTACCTCCTTTAAGCCCTTGTATGGTCCCATAGCACTGACGGTGTTACCTTGCACCAAGATGTAGCACTTGGTGAGAAGTTCCAAGGCTTTAAGGGTGTTACCGTTGGGTCCCACCAAACGCTGTCTTCTCTTGACAAACCGCTCCTTATTGGAAACGATAGTGCCGATCTTGATGACATCACACGCAATGTCGTCTTGGAGCACCTTTACAGCTTGAGGGAAAGGAACAGAACGAGCCAATAGTTTGATCAAATCTCTTGCTTTCAAGATGATTGCAGGGTCGAAAGTCTTACGTGTCGTTTTGACCGTCATGGATCCTTCCACCAAATCAAGTTGGCAGGCGATCTGGTGATCGTCTAGTGCCTTGGTGACGTCGGCCCAAATTGACCGTAAGTAGTTTTCTCTATATTTAGGGAAAAGCGTCATGAAGGATGATTCCTCACTAAAGGGAAGTCCCGAGGCATTATCCTCAGGCTTGAAGTCGTCAATCTTCCATTTGTCGACGTCTGGCGTGTCCCACGGCTTTTCACGATTATGGGTGGAAACCATATTGGGAGGTTTTTTGAACCGAAAAAAGGATACTATGAAAAAGTTTTAGTGGTTTAAAGTTACTGACGAGACAAGAGGTCAGCAAGTTTATAGTGTATGGATATTGAAGGCAGACGTGGGTCTGGATAGTGGTTGAAATTGGAGAACGAGGTGAATGTGGAGATGGAGGAGAAAGTGATGAGGAAAAAGTGAGTACATTAGAGAAGAAGTGAAAAAAAATTACAAATACAATAAGTTGAAAAGCAAATGATCCAAATCGGCTTTTATACTAATAGCTTCGTTCGCAACTATGTGAATTAGTGGATACATTCACTTCCTTCTGAGAGGCGATGCTCATCGCAGATTTCGATTACCACCTACCAAGCATAGCGTCACGAATTCCACACACAAAACACATAAAAGATATTGATCTCCTGTAATTTTCACCCACTAGTAAACACCAACCACATCCACCACTTAAACAAACGTCACATCATCCATGGCCAAGAAGATACAGTCACTCCCCAAACACAAGAAACCAACACCCAGCACTAATAAATCCTCCAATGGCAAAGTGGGCAAGACCAAAAAGTCCAAGACGAAACTTAGACAAACGTCGAAGAACGCTCGCGCAGAAATCGATAAGCTCAACATGGATGTTCTGGGTGTCCAGTCATTACATTCCACATTGACCAAGGTCGGGCAGGCCCCGAAGGCAGTGAATGCGTTGGATGCCAAGAGTTTGCGTGAGGATTTGAAGAAGGATGTTGAGACGCGAGAAAAGAATGTTCGGGCGGAGAAGGACTTGGCTGCTCAATTGGAACTCATTACGGGAATGGAGCTATAGAAAAAAGGGGAGGAAGAAGGAGGAGGAGGAGGAGGAAGAAGAAAAGAGGAGAAGAAAAGAGAGAAGGTCCTCTGATTTGGAATGGAAGACCTGAAAGGAAAGAGGTATCTATTATATTGAATAGCGAAGCAGCCGAAAGAACAAAGTAGTATTCCACCATTCTTTAACCTATACTGTATCTGTGTGATACCGATTATCACCTACCCTTGATACTTAGACTATAGATTTACACTTCGAATCTATGCTGTATATCTACACTATAACCCTACATCATAAATTTACACTATAACCCTACATCATAAATCTACACAATACCTTAACTTACCACCAAAAAGGCACGATTTCCAACCGCAGCAAACAATTCGCCAATCCAAAACAAAAACTTTTTCGCCACAAAATCCGCCACAACTTCCATCTGATCTCTTCACTTACCAATCTACCCAAACGGCAAAAAGCGCAAATGGTCTTACATGGCCAGATGGAACAAACCCCTAACGGATGTCGATTTTTGAGTGTAAGCGTGTATTATTCTCACGAATTTAGATGACGCCTATTTACTTGTAACACATGAATAACAGAGTCTTCAAATCTGTTTTTGAAGCCAAGAGCATAATAACCCTTTTATTCTAGAGTCAAGACCACACGCTGGATCATGAAGAATAGTACTTCTCTACAGACCTCTTGATATCTTCCTCATCATAACCATTGATCCGATGGACCACTTTGCCGTCTCTGAAAAAGAAAAGGGTAGAAGCAGGGCTGACATCGTTTCTCCCAACAATATCTTCCAAGTCGTAGTAATTAATACTAATGAAGTTTATCAGTGGGCGGTTTTCGGTAGCTTTTATCAAGACATTATTTGTAAACATACAAGTTAAACATTTGTAAGGATAATAAACCATAGCGATGGTCAAACCAGGTTCCATTATGGCTCTTTCAAACTGGACCTTCGATTCCATACGTGTATACTTTTTTTCCTCTCTGCTATCGAGGTGAACGGGAGAATACCTTTCTAACTCCTCGTTTAATGAAGGGATCTGTAAATGCCCATCATCCTCGGTGGGACGAATGGAAGTCAGATCCGAGCTTTTTTCCACAACTGGAATCGCTGCTGCAAAAGAGGCCATTATAGCGGTGGTGATTATTTGAATAAATTGCATCACGGAAGAAAGATGTTTCGTAATATCAGACTCAATTCGAAGAAACTTAACACCTTTTTATAATGATGGAGAGCTTCAACAAAAAATCGACGTTCTTGGCTGCGACATGAAATACATTCTTGTTTATGTAACTTTTACGAAGAGAATCTGTCAATCCTGCATGATAGATGTGACAATTGTGCCAAAAGGGTCCAATTATGCCAAATGCGAAATCTAGCATGGGGTTTCTGACACACTACCGTTTACTACGTCAACAGTCAATATGTTGCTCACTTTTGAATCCGAATGTTGAAAGACTCACACACAAAACTATGATACACACATGTATTGTGAAGATATACTTCTCCAGGGGAAAACGTGATGAAGGCACGAAAGCCCTGCACTGACTAGGATTACATTACCGTGATTCGCGGTACGACAAAGCCAGAAGCAATTTTCACAAGCATTGTAATAATTTTGAATCAATTGCTCTTCCGCCTTCGTAGCCAGTTTTGTGTGTTTTCCTGCAGACAGGACTCATCTCTCATCGCACATCCTATCTAAACCTCCACCATATTATTCTGCTTTCATCATTAGTGAACAAAACATGGCCGATTCGAACATGGATCCTAACCATACCCAAGATGGCAACAATGCCGAATTTGATGAGGAGGCTTACGTGGACCAAGACGATATTGCGGAAATCGCAGACGACGCAGGTCCACCTCCAGAAGATGATGACGAAATGGACGTTGAGGGTCAAGAAGAATCGTTGGAAATCGATATGGCCAATAATTCTTGGACGTACTTTGACCAACACAAGGACAGTGTATTTGTGGTTTTCAAACATCCATCCTTGCCCATGGTTGTCACTGGCGGTGGTGATGAAACAGCCTATATGTGGACTACACACACGCAGCCGCCCCGTTTTGTGGGTGAGCTTCTGGGCCACAAAGAGAGTGTGGTTGCTGGTGGATTCACGGGCGACGGTAAGTTCGTAATCACCGGTGATATGGCCGGTTTGGTTCAAGTACATAAATCAGCTAAAGGTGGCCAAAAATGGACCAAGTTTGGCGATTTGGAAGAGGTAGAAGAGGTGTTGTGGATTACCGTTCACTCCAACCAACCTTACTTCGCCTTTGGTTCGACTGATGGCTCTGTATGGGTATACCGTATCGATGAACAGTCCGGATCCTTGGAACAGGTGATGTCTGGCTTCTCACACACCTTGGAATGTAACGGCGGCATCTTTGTCGACGAAGATAGTCAGGAGAAGTTAACGCTCATAACCATTTCGGAGGATGGCTCGATCGTTAACTGGAACGCATTCACAGGAGCAGTCAATTACAAGTTGCTGCCCCACGACGACTTCAAGGGTTTGGAAAGTCCTTGGGTCTCGATTAAGGCATTTAAGACTGTTTTTGCTACGGGCGCCCGTGACGGACAATTGGCCATCGTTAATATTGATAGCGGGAAGATAGTTCATCTAGTCAAAGCCATCGAGGGTGTCGAGGACACTGCGGATCTTTCCATCGAGGCGTTGGCTTGGTGCAGTAATGCCACAGTCAATCTTCTTGCGGTTGGCTTGGTCTCTGGAGATGTGTTGTTGTTTGACAGTTTGCAATGGAGAATTAGAAGAAACATAAAGTTAGACGACACTGTGACCAAGCTTGAGTTCTTACACGACACGCCGATCTTGTTTGGGTCCAGTATGAATGGTAAGATTTACAAATGGGATGCCCGTACCGGAGATGAGATGTTTGTCGGCGTTGGCCACAACACTGGTGTTTTGGACTTTGCCGTGATGGAGGAGGGTAAGAAGTTGGTGACTGCTGGCGACGAGGGTGTTTCCTTGGTGTATAACTTGGAGTAGTTTGAATTTTGGGTCAGGGAGTGATTGAATAGTTGGATATAGACATTAATGCACAACCTGAGGAAATATAGGAAGTTGTATGGGGATGAAGAGCCAATGAGATCAAGATTACATATTTGAGATTACAGATTTGAGATTCGAAATGACAGACCAAAAATGTTTTGTTGAAAAGTTTGTGGTTGAGTATTTGAGTATTTGCATCGATCATTTCTCTTGATAAATATCGCCTCGGTTGGTTAAAAATTGAAAAAAACACAAAATAATAAGCCAAAATTGAATTTATGTTAATATTCGAAAATGTCTAGAAGAAGATTCGGCAATTCGACAAATCAGAACCGCCCCTTCAGTTTCAGACTTCACAACTAAAAATTTCGCCCCCAAGAAATCAAGTCGTCTCCAGATCCAAAATTTCTCTGAAAATTCGGCAACTTTGAATTTTCTAAAAGACTTCCTTGTACGCAATTATTGATGCTCATGACAAAGCCCCCCCTTCTCACAGAAGCTGTATCTCCATATACATTCATTTCGGGACATTACTGAATGTGGCAAGTTCCGACCGTAATAAGCTTTTAAAGACTGCACGGCAATTGCCACTGAGTCAAATTACATATTGACGTTAGATTAACGTGTGCCAGGGCTCATAATCTTGACGGGATATATAACGCGGCCGTTCCTCCTAAGAATTCTTCAGTGTACCAATACAAATCTTTAGATTCCCATCGGAACATCCTTCACAAATACAAAAGCGGAGTTGACTTTGATCAATTGAACGACTGCATCCTCTTTATCTCAATTCCATCGCTTTCCACCTCTGAAGCTCCCCCTCCTGGCAATCAAGCAATTGCTCATTCGAACATATCCCCATCTGCTCAATTGCAACCGAACCCTTTCTTCACAACAATGTCGATTCCTGGAAAGTTTGGCTTTGGTACAATGTCCATGACTTGGACCCCTAAGCCTGTTCCCTTAGAAGATGCAATTGCGACCATGTATTACTCGTGCCTGAAATACAACATCCGATTCTTGAACGGCGGCGAGTTCTACGGACCAAACAAAATCAACCTCCAGTATTTGGCTGCATTCTGGGAGAAATACCAGAAGGAGTTCCCAGACTTGGTTGTGTCGATTAAAGGTGCCATTGACACTAAAACCCTCACTCCGGATGGGTCTAAGGAGTCAATTGATAAGGGAATTGCCTCGATACTTGAATACTTCCCTCAATCGGCTTCCAGACCTAAGCTTATCTTCGAAATTGCCCGTGTAGATCCTAAAGTGCCATATGACGAGACCATAGGCTACATTAAGGCGCATGTGGACAGCGGCGCTATCGACGGCATCTCGCTTTCTGAGGTTGGCGTTGGTTCGATTCAAAAGGCTCTTGCAGTGGCTCCAATCGAGTGTGTAGAAGTAGAGTTCTCTCTTATTTGCCAGGACATCTTCCAAGACGGTGTTCTCAAGGAGCTTTCAGAGAAAAACGTCACGGTCGTTGCCTACTCGCCTTTGGGTAGAGGCTTTTTGACCGATAGAACCGCCAACGACTTCGATTCGTTTTACAACTTGTGCCACCGTGAGGGCGACATCCGCGGTTACATTGACAAGTTTTCTGAGAAGAATTACAAGCACAACACGCAATATGTAGCCAAGTTGCAAGAATTTGCGCACAAAAAGGGCATGTCATTGGAGGCATTGGCATTGTCTTGGATTTTGTCTGTCAGTGGCCAAACAGACTTTCAGGGAATCAAGAAGGTGACCAAAATTGTACCTATTCCAAGTGGAAGTACTCCAGAAAAGGTGGATGCCAATTTGGGTTCCTTGGTTGTCTTGGATCGCGCTGATTTGGACGAAATCACAGCCATTGGCTTGGAGTTCCCAATTAAGGGCTACAGATATAATGAGGCGCACGCAGACAATGCCTAAATGTGAAAATGTGTTTGAACTTGATCTTTCGTCTGCTGTCTCTACATTTAGAATATATTTACTAGATATCATGTGGAAAGCAGATACAGGTGCAGAGCATATACAAGAAAAGAGTTTCGACTAAAGAAGATGCAACGTTTAATTATTCATCAATTTATTCTAGAAAAACCCAATTTTTCATATTAAAACACGTCTGTTTGTCTATATAACGATCACGTGACCGAGTTCACATTTAGATCCAATTTGAAATAATCTTATTTCCCAAAGACACCTCGTCTTCATTTAATTCGCTAATTCCAAGATGACTTCCGATGATCCGACCTTGAGGTCGTTTGAAGCTGCTAGCCAAAGCACAGATACAGAGTCCTGTGCCAAAAATGGTCCATCCTTATATAAACCATCATCCTCAGATATGCAATTCTATTATGAGCGTCTTCTCCCGTTCAAACACATATTCAAGTGGCTCAGTCACTCTCCCAAGGCCACACGCGACTTCACAATGCGTGAGTTTGCGTACGAATTCCGTCTGGGTGCATATCAGCGGTACAATTCATATAGTTCAGTAGACGAGTTCAAGAAGTCCGTAGTCAGCGCGAACCCGACGCGTTTCGAGGTCGGAGCCGTTTATACCGTTAACCCAAAAGAAAGAAAGAATCTCCCGAAGTCGGCGATGAAGCCGATACTGAAGGAATTGGTGTTCGATATCGATTTGACCGATTATGACGAAATCAGAACGTGCTGCTCCAAGACAGACATATGCAAGAAGTGTTGGCGGTTTATTCAGGTCGCCGCCGAGATTATTTCTGTAGCTCTTCGAGAAGACTTTGGTTTTGAGCACTTTGTGTGGGTATTTTCTGGTAGAAGAGGTGCCCATTGTTGGGTCAGTGACCGCCGGGCTCGCGAGCTAGACGAGGCGGCTCGAAAGTCAATCGTAGAGTATATGGACGTTTTGAGTAATAAAACACTGAAAATGGGCCGCATGCTGTTGGGAATTAAGAAGCCTTATCATCCCCATATAGAACGGTCGTTTGAGATTGTGAAAAACCAGTTTTCAGATATTATCTTGCAGGAACAAAATCCGTGGGCCACCAGCGCCGGGTCTGAAGAAAACTGGGACAATGTAGAGACCCTACTATCGTTTCTTCCTGATTCTGGGCTCCGCACGGCGCTCAAGATGAAATGGAAGGACCAGGCTTCTCATTCGTCTTCGAAACAGAAATGGGATGACTTGGGCAGCGTTGCGCAAAAAGTCCTTAAGCACCAGAACCAAGTTATGCAACTCACAGATGCCAAAAAGGAGATCATCATATACTACATGTACCCACGTCTAGACGTCGAAGTGTCCAAACAAGTCATCCACTTGTTGAAGTCGCCTTTCTGTGTTCATCCAGGAACAGGTAACGTGTGTGTTCCCTTCGACTACACACGAAATCTCAGCGATGATATGGAAGATGATGCATATGGTTTCAATCCCATGAACGCGCCTAACTTGAGCCAGCTCCAAACAGAGATGGATGAGTGGGATACAAAACGTGCCAAGGGAGAGGATACTCGCGATGAGCCCATCGAGGTCGATGGCTCGGAAGTAAAGTCAGTACCTGACTACACGAAAACGTCCTTGAAGCCATACGTCAATTACTTTGCGTCTTACGTGAACTCCATGATTAAGGACGAGCTTGTCGGTACTAACAAGCGGACCCTGGAAACGATGGACTTTTAGAAACTTAATATCAATGGAGGTATGAACCGTTATGCAGACCTGTGATTGATTGATTGATTGATAGATTCCTGCGAGTCTAATTGAAAGAGTAGACTTCAATCTAATGAAAATCGTTAATGCCTAAATTTGTCATTTTATATATCTACTTATTGTCTCATTATCTGTATATCATAATTTTAATAACCGCCACATACTGTAACGGGTTTCTCTATTGGAGTGATCTTGTCTCTTCTAATCACAATGGTATGTTTGGTACAGTCGTCAGAGTCGATGTACCAATGCAATTGTTCATTTTCAGAGTCGAGCTCAATGTAGCCCGAGGTGACGTCAACGTTAGAATAGGTGAGGTTTGAGTAATGCCACAGCGGCAAGAATATGATAGTGGGTTGGGAACGAACGGAATCCTCATCGAATTTCACAGTTAGCTCGAAAGTAGCAGTCTTGATATCGAAGTAAGAATTCTGTTTGATTCCAGGACTGGTCAATAAAAACGGCCTAATGACTGCACTCGCAGCTCTCAATCCATCAGGTGATGCATGACAATGCCTGAGGTGGATTTTATGGTGACGAGTGCTGCGCTGCGAAATCATGGACCTGTTATCGCTTGTGTAACCCGAAATTAAGGTGTTCGTGTCGGATTCCACATCATCGGTTTCACACTGTTCGTCAGGATAGAGAACAGACGAAAGAAGCCGTTTTTTATGGTATTTGAGGCGATCCTTTAAAAGCTGTCGGGCGCAGAAAATGTCACGGGGCTGTCGTACGCTTTCAGTACCCAAAGTGGACGTATCAGCTACCAGTTGGCGGTCGTCCTTTTTCAACAGACCGGAAACAACTCCGGTCTCGGTATCGCCTCGATCGTCGGCAGACCAAAACAGAAAATCCTCATTGTTCCAGTGATCACCCCATTTGTGTTCATTGATACTCGTGTAGCACCAGTACGTGTGGTGCATATCGGAACCTTCTAAAGCATTCGCTAAAGCGTCGAGCGCCGATGTTTGAGAACGGTATCGACCTGTCCTATATGAGCGCTTGTTGTTCATGTCAAAGGGCATTCCTGTCTCGGACATTAAAACCGGAATATTACCCAAGTTGTCCTTGCCTTCCTTTGAAATCGCACAGAATTGCTTCCGGATACAATTACGAATGGCAGTCTCTCCTAAAACGACGCCAAACATTGGGTTGACGTACCGGCCGCGCATGATCCCCAATGTGTCAACGTTGAATCTATAGTTCCAGCTTTTGAACATTAGCGACATTCCATCGTAGTAGTGGGGACAATATATTGTTCTGTCGTCAATAATTTGACGAATATCGTCTTTCAACTTGGGCGGAATGACAAGTACGAGCGGCTGCATTAACACAAAAGCAGTTGGAGCCAGCCGTCTCACCATTTCTTTAAATTGTACATAGAAGTGTACGAAGCAAACGTTAACAAAAAATTCGGTATTTACCGGACCTGGAAGCGCCCAATCGCCTTTTTCAGACAATACTGCCTTGAATTTATCGCGGTCCTCGTTGAAGAAGTTGGGCTTATTGAGTTGACATTGGTCAGTTGCAAATGCTAAGCGCTTATTGAGCGGGAGATCGGCCAAAACCTTAAGTTCCTCAGAGTTGTAATTCCAAATGCCGAGTTGAGCATAAATGCACTCGCCGGGTACCCAACCGGACCTTTTCCAGCCGTACTTTGCATCGCAGGCTGTCATTTCCTCTGCTGACAACCATAACCGCAGCCCAGCAGGGTCTACCACCTGCCTTCCACACTTCTGGGACCCAGTGATGGCGATTTTATATACGTCCACCTCTACAGGCAAACCCATACCCATTCTAAGCGAATCGTACACCGTTGGTGTCGCTCCAATTTTGAGGTGCTCGTTTTCCGGAAGCTTGCCAAGATGCAGATGGCCCGTTAGACCCTGGTTAGGTTCATTAAGCAGCTCGAATCCAAGGATTGTTCCGTCCTCCAACATGTGAGGCAAGGCCTTGAGAATGGCCAGCCAAAAGAACTCAAGTGCCTTCATATGCTGCAGCTGCAAGTAATGTTGGATATTTTGTCCGTTGATGCGAAGATCTGGAAAGTATGCGTCTCCTGCGAAAAAAAGCGTGAACATGGTGAACAGTGCAAGTCTCTTGTAGTTGGATACCCATATCATCTTCGGGTAGCAGTTCGGTTCACTGCGCGAGCTTTCGTCAAACTGTGCATCACTATGCAAAACAGCGGCAGTCGTTACAGAGACCCGTGTAGGTTGTATTCCAGCGGCGTAGAGTGTCCACATCGGAGCTCCTGAGCCTCCGCAGAAACGGGACCATACGTCTTGATGACATTCGAAGAACACATAAATGCCGCCCACACGATGCAAGATTTTTAGGATTTCAATGGTGTAATCAACAAACTCTTGGTCGTATTGGCCCGGTCCCAGATGTTCTAGCGCCTCCCATGTGATGAGGTATCTGATTGTATTAAACCCCCACAGTTTGATTCTACGAAAGTGTTCCTCAGCCTCTTCTAGCGGGAAAGGTCTCCCAACAAACGAGACGTTATCGCCATCAAAGAATATGTCATTGGAATTGGTGGAGTCTCCAACGTAAGACGGAAGAAACGGCTTCACTGGTAGTTTCATAGACCCATCTACATTGATGCCCTTGAGCAAGACAGGGCGACCCTCAGGATCTATCAAACGGCCGTTTTGGACTTTGAGGGGTTGGCAAGAGGTAACCGAAACATTTTGATCGGCAACAGCAACTGTGCCCGACCCGTATTTCTTTGCTAAGTTTCTCACTCCACTCGCATGCGGTGGTTCCTTATACAAGCTGAGTTTTTCACTAACAGCCTCACGAGCGCTTCTAGCCGAATCAATTAACGATGAGACAGAAGAAAACATGGAACAAATCTAGATGTACATGTAAAACAAGAATGGTTGGCAAATAGTGTGATAAGAATGGCTGCGAATACCTGAATGTGATTCAGGTAAAATGCGGTTGGGCACCATGCAGGAAATCTGGGGTCGATGATGCGAATTTGCCTAATCGGGCAAGGCTGCGAATTTGGGTTACAAAGGAGAATGAGAGAGAAATAGTTTGTTTTCGGGATGATTCAAGAGTACTTGAGATGAGATTATTATTTATTAATGATTCAGTTTCAGGGTTGAGATGCGTTTTAAACCTTATTTTGAGTTTTGTTGTACGATGAGCCATGATTAAAAGTAGTTTCTTCAGAATTAGTTTCATTTCATATAAGATATTCTCTTCACTTCTTCTACTGGTGAAGAAGCTCGAGTGCCCGCTTCTTTGCCTCAATTTGCGACGAAAGACGCCACGAGTCTTGATTATCAGCATACTTATTAAACAACGGCACAATCTTCTCTCTTTTCTTTCGCTCGGACAAATTGGTAGGGTCAGATTGGCGAAAGAATTTAGGCGCGAGCTCGGAAAGCCATCTTGGATCTATGGCGGTGGCACAATGCATATACTCCTTCGTGGTGAGCAATAATGTATGGTACAAGACGTATTCGACGCTCTTGCCAAAAAGAGCCAGTGACGGATGAAGGTGCACAGGCGTTTGGTCAAAAAGCGTGTTGTAGACACCATCTTGGGGGTCTCGGCGGGCCAGGTTTCGGAAATACCCAGAGCAAAACGCTTTTCGAATGGCGCTATTGTCATCGTTGCTGAGAACGCTGAGCTTAAATCGAGCCATAATAGTCATGAGCTGGCCACGGACATCGTGAGCTCTTTTCATGCTCCGCTCGTATATAAAGTTATCTTTACACCATCGGGAAGATCGGCCGCTCAGTTCCCACGCCTTGTACACATTTAAGTACGTGATGTGATCTCCATGGACGCTGTGGAATCGTTGCTTTCTCTGGTCAGCTGCCGCCTGCTTCTCTTTTGGTCTGTAGAATACAGTTTGAACTGAAAGCATCGCCACGATCGTCAATATCTCTGACGAGCAGCCATGTTCCACTGAGGCCAACACAGTTTTTGCCAAGGCAGGTTCCATAGGAAAATCGGCCATTTTTCGTCCTAATCTAGTCAAAAATCCATCGTCATCGAGAGCGTCTAAGGTGTATAACTCATGTAGCGCATTAGCCAATGTTTGGGCTGGCGGAGGATCCATAAATCCAAATGTCATTAAATCATGAATACCCATTGCCTTAAGCATGAGAATCGTCGCAGATAAGTTTTTGCGTTGAATTTCTGGGATGGAGTTTGGGAGCATTTCGTTTTGATAAGCTGCTTCAGTATAGAGTCGAAAACATTTTCCGGGACCGGTACGACCTGCTCTACCGCTTCGTTGATTGGCTTGTGCTTGTGAAATAGGCGAAACTACCAAGCTATCCATTCCCAACTTAGGGTCGTATGCGTTCACTTTAACAAAACCAGGATCAACCACATACTTCACTCCATCGATAGTAATCGACGTTTCGGCGATGTTTGTAGCCAAAATTACTTTTCGCATGCCTTCCGGCGCGGGCTCAAACACCTTCGCTTGCAATTCAGAGGGCAAAGCTGCGTATACTGGAACTATCAACAATTCTGGCACTGCACCACCAAGTTTCTTCATTCGACTAGATAATGCTTCATACCCGGTCTCAATCTCCTCTTGACCAGTCAAAAAGACCAAAATGTCCCCGTCAGGTTCAGCAACATGGATCTGCATTACGCAGTCTAATGCTGCCGCCAAATAGTCTGGTTCTGGGTCTCTACAGAACTCAATTTTCACGGGAAAAGTGCGTCCAGGAATTGTTATAACAGGGCAATTGTGGAAAAATTGACTGAACTTCTGTGAGTCGAGGGTAGCCGAAGTCACGATAACCTTCAAATCCGGGTTTTTCGAGGCAGCATCTTTGAGCAAAGTAAAAAGAACATCAGTTGCGATTGTTCGTTCGTGTGCTTCATCTAACATGATCAACAGATACTTCAGCATTGCAGGGTCCATGAGCGCTTCACGCTGTAGGATTCCATCAGTCATGTACTTGATCCTGGTGTTCTCGCTCGTAATGTCTTCGAATCTGATCGTGTACCCAACTGTCAGGCCAACTTTACATCCCATTTCCTTCGCTACTCTCTCGGCCACCGAAACAGCTGCAACTCTTCTAGGTTGTGTACACCCTATCATCTTTTCAGAGTCTCCAGATTTCATCAAACCCTCCTCGTACATATACTGAACGATCTGAGTGGTTTTTCCAGAACCTGTTTCTCCAACAATCACCAAAAACTGGTTGTTCTTCACGGCAGTAACTAGCTCCTCTCGCATAGTGTAGATTGGAAGTTGTTTTCGTGTTTGGGCAATAGATAGTTTAGGCGTAGCTGAAATTTTGGTAGTCTTTTGTTTACGGCGCCATTGTGTAATCACATCTTCTACGACTTCTTTCCGTGCTTTGTCTTGAGAGATTAAGTTGTCAAGAGCACCCCCACTCTCAATTTTAGCACGGGAATCCTTTTCTTGTTGCCGCTCAAGTTGAGCCTTCTCCTCTCTTAGCGTCTGCGCTAACTTTGAACCAGTCATTGCCGCACGAGATAGTGAGCCCTCTGGGTTCTTGAGAATAGCCATTGGGTTAGAAGACATTGCTCCTACCAACTGTCCCTTGAGGAAACGTGGTTCCTTAATGTCTACTTCGACGTCTACGAGATCATCGCTTTGAGTGTAATCTGAGGGATCGTTATCTTGGGACATGTTCAATTCGGGGTAGTCGGAGGCAGATGCCGCGCCGGAGGCTATAAGCTGCTGGATTTCCCATCTTTCTGGAGAAGTAAGTCTTCTTTTTTTGTGCGGGTCGTTCCGGGCCAGCTGCCTGCCTCTGTCCTCAAAGTTTCGCTTTTCTGAATACTCTAATTGGTCCAGTTGGTCTACGCCGGTAATCTGATCAATTCCAACCATGGACAACGAAACTTGCCGAGAACCATTACGGCCAGATTCTACTCTTGTGACCCTAACATACAACTCTTGATTGGTCAGCACCACGTCCAGCGGGTGCCGTATCCTACTTCTACCATCAAACAGCATAGCTGAGATGTGACAGAGGCCAGTGGCATTAATGGGTTTTTGGAGCCGTACAAATGCACCGTATGGGGTAATGTTGCTAACTGTGCCCCTAAATATGCCATTTACCTTTAGTTCTGTGTCGGTTTTTGACAGATCAGTACGTCTCCTGTCAATTGAACGGTTTGCGTTCTGTCTGAGGGTAAATGTGGGTGGAGAATAGTTTTTGACATCTTTAGAGCCGGGTTTTCCTTCAAATCTTGGGGAAACCGGTTTTTTTGCAAGAGAATGACTTGATACTTCAGAATGAGATACTACGCTATGAGAAGATCGTAGGGCGCACCCGTTTTGGGCTCCATTAGGTTTCAGGGAGAGAATACCGTACACAGGTTGTAGAAATGAGTCTGGAAAGTCGTCTCCGCCATTCTCATCTACTACTTTTCGGTAGTGTTTATAGCCCTTCTGTGAATCTTGTAGCTCGTCGTATAACTTATTTAGGAACCGGGAAATCGTCAAATCTTCATCCAGAACTTCAAGATTCTTCTCCACAAGCTTTGAGATCCGCGTTAGGAGAACTTTATCGTCATCCATATGGGAATTTAGTTGTTTTAGTTAAGTAAAACGAGTCACGTGAATGATACGATGAGGTCGAAATCTGGGGAACTAAGATAAGAGAAATTTAAATTTTACTATTAAGATGAAGTGCTGTATTTCATTTCTGTCTGTCTCATTCGTTATACCTCTATGAAAATTGCGCAACGGTCAGGTAGTCGAGGAATACTGATACCCAAAGAAGCAATGTTAAGATTACGGCTACGGCTTTAAAGGAAGTGAAACATCGAATCCAAATAGCTTGGACGGGTTTCAAAATGTACGAAGTGTCAGCAGTAATCCTCTATCTAGTAAAACCTTCCATTGAGTATCAAGCCTCTGTTTGTTTATGCGAAATGACATGTAGTCGCCTAAACCCGTCAAAAGCTGGTCTGAGCCCAAATAAGAAACCCTAAAAAGTTACCGCTTCTTTGCATCCAAAGTATCCAATCCTACCAACTAGAGCTCAATTGGACGAACGCCCTCTTTATCAACCACCTTCACGTATACACCCTTGAAGTCGATGGGCATTCTCATCTCCAACTCTTTGATACACATACGCAATAATTCGAGCCCCTCTTCCTTCTTCATGTCCTTTTTGTAATGTCTGTCGAACAAAGAAGAGCAGTAGAATGCAGCATAGCCATGGGCCGCATAGGGCAACTCTACAAGCGTCCCCAAGTAGTCGATCCAGCTCAATGCGGCCAGATCTGTCTTTGTATCATACCCGCCAATCAAAACATTCACCTGGTATGGCTTTCTCGACCGAATACTGGTTGCAAGCTGGTTTCTCACAAACGACGCTGTGGCTTTAGGCGATAACTCGGTATCGTTCTCGCGCATCAGGTATAATTGAATGTTGGCCTGAATGTACTCGGTAAATTGCACCGTGTCGCCGGATTCTCCCGTGTATGCCATCACGTTGTGGGTGTTTAACGTTCTGGTCTTATCGTCATCAGCTTTTAACACGGAGATCCCGCGGGTAGCTGCCTTTGACGTAGCAATCACGGTGCAATCTTGTAGTCTTATTCCTAGAATGATATCCATTGTATTTTGTGTGTGGTGGTTTTCTTTGTGTTTGTGTTAAGGTCAGTCAAGAGTGGGTGTTGGAGGTTTGCCACTACTAGGGAGATTGTATGCAGGTCGGATCTGGGGCAAAAATACGAAAGCTTAACTAGGGAAAGGAGGGGTGAGGAGAGTTTTAATTGAAATAAGAGTAAACGTTTGGTGTGAAATTGTATATGGATGGCGAGTTTATGGTTGTGGGTACGTTTGGATGATATCTTGGTGGAGGTGTATCGAAATGAAGGATAAGAAGGGAACAGACAAGATTGTGAATGGTTTTGTCCCGTTGTTGTCAATTATGAGAGAACAATTAGTTGGCCATTTTCATTCTGCTGTTGAAGTTCGAAAGATGACTCTGAACTCTTGAGTGGTGGTCTGTGATTCCGCCGCCGAGAGAGTATCAACACTTTCAAAAGTATTTTTTCCCATTGACGTAATAATTCTTAATCAAAACTCAAGGGGATCTTCTACATTCACCTATTTTCTTAAAACAGATGTATTGGCAGACTTTCCAGTTGATTGACCTGAGTAGACATCTTCAGTTCATCTGCTTACACAACCCAAGAATCATTACCGAATTTTGCATTAAAGCTCTAATATCATCCACTATTCCTCCTCTTCCACTTTACTATTCCCTGATCTCCGCCTACCTCAAGTTCTTCACCTTTCTCTCCACAATCTGTGCAATGTATCGCGCAAGTGGACTTTCCTCATTGGCAATCTGTGCCTGTAACGACAACTCCACCTGCTTCTCAATCAACTTGCCTGTGTAGTCAACCTCAATGTTCACAGTGTCACCCACAATCTTCTTTGCCAAAATCACCTTTTCTTGCGAGTAGCTCACCAACATAATTCCAAACGTTTTGGCACCGTAATCGACGTGCGTTACCGTGAGCGAGGTGCCGTCAACAGCAATAAAGCCCTTCTCTACAATGTAATTTATGTTCTGTTGGTCTCTCAACTGGAACGTGTATGCAATCGAGTTTCCATCGGCCCTTTTCTCGACAATCGAAGCAATTGTGTCCACGTGGCCCTGTACGATGTGACCGCCCATTCTTACATCGCTTTTCACTGCTCTTTCGAGGTTCACTGGCAGGCCAGCTACCAATGTACCCAAGTTACTACGACGAAGCGTTTCGGGTGCAAGCCCAACCTTGAATTGTGTCTTTGCATCATCGTATTCCGTCACCGTGAGACAAACACCATTTGTGCATATGGAATCTCCCAAATGGACATCGCTTAAGACTTCGGAACAGTTACCGATAAGTAAAGAAACCCCATTGCCTCCAGAGGCAGAGGGATCTAAGATTTTTACTTCAAGAACCAGCCCGATAGTTTCTATAAGACCCGTAAACATTTTGTTTTGTAAATTTTCTCGTTTGCAGTGTTGCTTGACGCCTCTATGGGAAGGCTTTGACCATTTAGCAGAATAGGAAACCGTTATAGTGGTAGCATCGTATAGTTGTCACGTGTCATGAGTCAAAATTATGTTTTCCTGCGTGTAAGTACAACCGTTGAGTCTTTTTTTTATTTTCGTGTCACGTGATTTCAAAGGTGAAAAAAAAAGCACGAAAACGCCGTGTAAAGAACGGAAAGTTCTGCAGCAGGAAATTTAGTAGAGGTAACACATTCCGCAAAAACTACTCAGTATCCTGATAAAACTTGTATTTGGAGCAAATTAAAAAATACATATAACACAATTATTAAATAGACATCTCATCAGGAACAACTTTTATAACCGGACCGTATCTAAACCCAAGGGTATGCTAGCATGTTTAGAACAACAAAGCAGCACCGACAGCGGCAACAACACCAGCAACACCGACGTTGGCAACTTGGCCAGCGGCAGCCTTGGAGGAGGAAGAAGTCTTGTTGGACTTGTTAGAAGCGTTAGAAACGTTAGCGGCAGAAGCGGCGGTGACAGCGGTCAAAGCGAGAACAACGGACTTGAATTGCATTTTTAAGGTTGATGAAGAAAAGAAAGGGAAAAAATGAAAGCAGAGCGCGAGAGATGGGTCCTTTTATATGGCGTTTGAGAAGAGCATCCTGCAGATGAAGCTCGTCGGATTATTAGGCGATGATACACTGGAGATTTTTTCGGGCTGAGCCATGATTGTGCAGGATTACTGTGGAAACTTAAGGCACTGCGCGAGTATGTGCAGGTACATTTGAATTATGAAACCTAAAAAAAGGAGCAAATGCAGGTGTTTCGCGGTATGTGCAGTCTGTATAGGGTATGCGTTATGTAGTTCTGTATATATGATGGTCCACCTTCCTTGTATTTCCCGCCTCATTCGAACAAGGAAAAAAGAGTGTTCGCCACGCGTTTTAGGAGTTCCTCTTGAGAACAAGCCATAATAGAATTCAACGTAGGGAAATGAGCGGAAGAAGAAGAAAATTGTAAACAAAGAGGGGGCAGTGAAACGTGAAAACATAAACTAAAACAAAAAGAAATGCTGTCAATGCATCCATACGAAATTAGAGACAAAAAAAAACAAAAAAGGAAAATAAACACGGTCGTATCCAAATGTGAATCATATACTTTATAGGAAGGCCCATTGATGTCCTGTCCCTATGTATCTGTTGTTTACGATCCACGCTCGAATTGACTCCAATGTATGGTGCGAAATAGGGGCATGAATCGCGACGGCGCCAATTTCAGAGATGTCCACTGAATACGAACGGCGCTCAGTGGGGTCAATAATTCATGCCAAGTCCAATTTCTGGATTTGGCGTTATATAGGAGGCGATCCTGATTAGCGTGTAAAGAATATTGGTGAGAGTTTTCTATATTTGGTAGTGAGAGCTTTTTTTCGGGCGTTTCTCAGGAGTCAATTGGGAAATTGGAGAAAAAATAGATTACTATATGATAGGTTGGGTCGTATTGGAATTAAGTAATGGGAGCTAGATGTGAGTAGCTGGCGGCTAAAAGAAAGGAGGAGCATATTGCTATGGACGGTGTTGCTCTGAAATTGATTAATGAAGATTTCGATCCTTTTGCTGGAGCCATTTTTGTATTCGTTGTTGTGGCTAATATTCGTTTGGTGGTTGTAGGTAGATCCTATAAGTAATGTTCATGTAACAGTTCAGTCTAGACTATTCACCAATCATTGACATCAGAGCTATAAGAGGTCAATAAAGGTATCCTTTTTCTATAGTTATTTTTGAATTATTGCTTTGCGTTCTTTTGTTCTCATTCCTTCGTCGTTTCCTTGTCCCTAATCCACCTCTTACTTAAAAAAACTTGACTCAAATAAACCAACACGCCATCAATTTTCCGTAATCAAAAAAGAACTCAATATTCACCTTTCCACACTTGACAAAATTTTTTCTCAGTTTTCTACTTTCATACCCCAATTCCGTTTCTTAAACGGATTTCCAGCCTACTCCTATCCCTAGTACTGGGCGTCTTGGTTATGATCGGCTGCCAAATAATCCCTCAAAACTTGGCCAAACCTCTCCTTCCTCTCTTTCCTTTTTTCTACTTCCTTTTCTTTATTTCTCTCCTTTCTCTCTCTTCTTGATCTACTTGGCTAACCTTCCCCATTCTTCATTCCGACCATTCTGTACAATGAATTATTCCTATATCTGCGGGATTTCTTCACCGCCAAACCTTTCGCTCTCTTTCATCTATGCCACTTTCATTCCTTCAACTCCAGCTACGAGATCCACTTCATTCATTCTTCTATATCCTCTACACGTCCCTACCCTTTCCATCTTCCTGATCCTCCTTTCTAATTATAATCATTCCCATTTGCCCAGGGCCTTTGACCCGTCTCCTAACCGTCGTATCGAGGCACCTTACTTAGAGTGGGGATGATAATGTGCAGGTCCCTATTTGAGCGAAAAACGGTGGAGTTGTTCCGTGTAGTTGCACTAAATGGCTCACGGCAACAAAAATGTAAAGAATATTACTTATTACTCTTTTTTGTGATAGTATTTTTCAGATTTTATCTCTCTCCCTCTCATTAAACTCCTTCTCTTCTCACCCTAACTTCTCTTCCTCTTTTTATGTTGAAGTTCTAGATTATTGCGCAAATCCCTCTTAAGCGGGGTGAAATTCACTACCCCTAGCCTTAATAACCCATGGCGCCGGTATTCGCGTCGACTTGAGGATCTGTCGCCTAAATAGGAATAGTAAAACAGGGGCTCCGGCATTGGGGCCTAATGCTCCGTTGGCTACACGCCTGCCATCGTCTTTTTCCTCGCACTTGGTACAGGTTTACGCGTCAAGTTTATTCTTAATTCCCTCATTCGTTCTTAATTAGTTCCACTCAGTCTACACAAGCACTTTCTTGCATTGTCGTGTGAACTCAAAACGGTTTATTGGTGTCTTTTCTGCTTAAGACTTCCACATTGGGAAAAATTCCTCGGCTCCTGGCCTGTTTTTTCACTGAAATCCCTCTAAGGCGATGCTTTATTGGGTACTGCAGACAGTGCATTACGTCTAGATACTAGCGTCAACTGTAGCCAGCTTGGTATTTTGATACTCCTTGACTTCTGTAGAACAAGTCAGGCCATTGGAGCAAAAGTTTGCCTCGACGGAATTGCTTAGAGGGACTAGCATTATATTCAGAGGTAGGGGCTCTTAATCTATCTCGGCTAATTATGCCATAAAATTGATTGCACTTATGTAAACTCGAAGAGATATCTTTAAAAGATTCTTTTAACTTACTTTTAACACGTCAATCCATGATCGGTATTTATGCATTCCCAACAAATCGAGATCTGGTCGTTTATCTCCAGCGATGATTATTTTGTAGAAGCCGTGATACCCATGCAACGTTCCGAAGCTGCTTTGCGTTGCGTTGCATAACATATAATTAGCCATAAGGATCACAGATAAGTCTCATTGGGGAACCTTAAATCTTAATCGAAAGATCTATAGGAATGCGCTAAGTTGCCTCTCGCGCAGAGAAGAAAATAGATTTAACAATCGTGTTCAACGGAGTATCATGCACATGATCTTCAGAGAGATGTGATATTATTTTCCTATCTGACTAAAGTCCTAGCGTAATAAACTCGACCCTAAATTGAAATGATAGAAAAGCGATGCTGTTGTGAACACTGCTACATGTGTCATTTCGCTTTATTTGAAACAATTTGATTTTAAAGAGAATCTTTTTTCGCGGTAGTTTTTCATCTCGTTTCCACAAATGGGGCCGTCTCGAATGGCGCTTTAAAAATGAACTTTATGAATCAACTTGGAACCAGCAAGAAAGAAGACTACTCAACTAGATGACAGAAGGGTCGAGTTGAGCGTTGTAGTTAATGCCTATTCCCAGTCATATTTATGCATGCTAACTTCAAGTAATATTCAGACGAGTGTTCTTCTATTTATCAAACGAACGCACGAAGAAGATATTGCTACTTCCTTATCTCAAATTTCGACATTTTACTGAACGATACTTGTGTTTCCTTTTTAACCTGGTTGCACTAAAGTTGTGAGATAAAGAGCCAATCATTCTATACATTACAAAATATATTTCCTGGATATCGTTCGAGGGAGTTACTAAAGATAGTGCCAAAATTCGAAATTTCTTGAACACCCTCCTTATGTTCAACTCGGCTCTTTCGATTTATGCCCTTCACGTATACATCTATCAAATCTAAACGGATTCACCAAATGTCCTTGAGGAAGTCCTCAAACCTCCAAATTTATTCTAAATATCCAACCATTCACCATTCCTTTCTTCTAAAAAGTAATTGTTTTGCAACTCCTCTTGTCTTATCAAGCACATGGCAGTTCCCCAATAATAAAACCAGCGGGCACAACTTTCTCGACAAACATTCAAACATTGAATTATGATTTATTGTATAAATAAACTTCGTAAACTTACTCCTTGATGAGAATAGAAGCAGCACCCATACCAGTTCCGATACACATAGAGGTTAAACCAAACTGGCCCTTCTTCAACAATTGCAAGATGGTGGCATATTGTCTGGCACCAGTGCATCCCAATGGGTGGCCCAAGGCAATTGCACCACCGTTGATGTTCAACTTGTCGCTAGGAATGTTACAGGTCTCAGCGGAATACAAGCATTGGGCGGCAAAGGCCTCGTTGATCTCGAAAACGTCGATATCGCTGACGGTTAAGCCACTCTTCTTCAACACAGAGGGAATGGCCAAGGCTGGACCAACACCCATAATCTCAGGAGGAACACCCACAGAAGAACATAACACGAACTTACCTTGGATAGGGTAACCATGCTTCTCAGCTAACGATCTTCTCATCAACAAGACAGCAGCTGCACCGTCCGAGACTTGGGAAGCATTACCAGCGTGTGTACATCCGTCTGGCTTGAAAGCAGGGCGCAACTTACCCAAGGACTGAGCGGTGACACCCTTTCTTGGACCCTCGTCAGTGTCTACGGTAATCTTCTTAATTTCGCTGGCGCCTTCGTCATCGTCGTCATCCTCGCGTGTGTATGCCTCAATTGGCAAGATCTCGGCCTTGAAGAGGCCAGATGAAACAGCGTGTTCAGCCTTTTTGTAGGACTCGGCAGCAAACGCGTCCTGCTTGGTACGAGGAACGTTGTACTTTTCGGCAACGTTTTCGTTGGTAATTCCCATTGGAATCAAACACTTGGCCATCTCGGAGTTCTCTTGGAGTTCTGGGTCCACCTTAGGGATGGATTGTGGGCCATAGTTGGCAGACATGGACTCGACACCGGCACCGATACCGCAGTCGATCTCACCACACTTGATCTTGTTGGCGATGTCAGAGATTGCCATCAAACCAGACGAGCATTGTCTGTTAATGGCAACGAAAGCAGCGGAATTGGGGATACCAGCGGCAAGACAAGCACCTCTGTGCTCAGAGGCTCCAGCGGCTCTGTTTAACACATTTCCGACCGCAACGTCCTCAATCAAGGAAGGGTCCACACCGGTCTTCTTCAAAAATGCCTCTAAGAATTTGGTCAAGATCCAGTCCGAACCAACGTCCTTGAAGGAGCCTCTTCCACCTTTAGTCATGGCGGTTCTGTAGGCAGCTACAATAACAACATCGTCAGGATTCTTTTGAAGAAGGGCTTGTTTGGAGGAAGGCGACAACTGGCCGGCCAATTGGTTTAATCTGTCCATTCTGTATGTGTGTTGGATTATGTGGAAAAAGTAGTACGGATTAGTCGAAATCTGGGGTCAGCATCGATT
Source organism: Australozyma bambusicola (assembly GCA_030563705.1). Taxonomy (NCBI): domain Eukaryota; kingdom Fungi; phylum Ascomycota; class Pichiomycetes; order Serinales; family Metschnikowiaceae; genus Australozyma; species Australozyma bambusicola. Next base: position 3,308 of record JAJMJU010000035.1, on the reverse strand, counting down.
ACTTATATAGCGGCTGCTGCATCACATTCACTCTCCGCATTTCACACTTCGGACCTGCAGACAGCGTGCCGAGGGTAATGAGATACCAGCACACCGAGGTAGGTTGACAGATTGATTGGCGGTCTTTTTTCTTCTGAAATTTTGTTGTGATGTTCGTACCTGGAATTTTTGTGTTTGAAGTTTGAATATCTGGTGGATGGGTAGGTGGTTTCTGGTTGTGGGCAATGGTGTGTCCTAAAATGGAAGTTAGCGTCGAGGTATTGTTGGATGAGGGACAGGGATTGACAGACAAATAGCCGGATGCTGTCCCCCTGAATAATTCTGACAATTGAATTAGGTATGAGTTGAATTTATGACTTGTAGTTATTCGTGAATCGCAGGTTTTGGCGTATACTAGAAATGGGTCACCGATTTGTCATCGAGGTGACAAATGGAATTGAGTAGGTGCATAGTTTAAGGATTCGAATGAAAGAAGTTTATAGAAGCTTGATTGGCCCTCTGAAATTTTTTAAATTTTGCGTACCAGGGTTTGGAAATGAACTTTGCGCCTTTAAAAAAAAAAGACTATACCATTTGAATTTATAATAAAAACTACATCTAAGTTGCTTCATTTTGATTTTTTTTTTTTCTTTTTGACCAAAAGTAACTTTTCAACTGTTGAGTTCCTCCCTTACCTTTGTCCTCTCCATTTGCCGCCACCCTGAAAACTCAGTCTCACTCAGCGTCACAGTTTCACACTTTTGTCTATCAGGATAACGAGGCACAGGAAGTCCGTCTCGAAAACACAGGCCGTTTTTGCTCGCACTAACGGCTTTTTGGGCAATTACCTATTCGGGAAGTAACGGTCAATTTACGAGGTGTTCCTGTAGAAACATGTGACAGCGTTCGATTTGGCTGAATTGGCTGTGGCCCCGAACTAGCTGTTGAATGGGAAAGCTAAGAATATATGATAGCATAATTTGTTTGGTTTGCTATCAAAACGTCTGTCTTTTTTCTCGTAATGGCGTAAGTTGTTTCTATTTGAGCCACAATGCATTTACCGGTATTTATATTCCAAATGGATTTTTTTACCTTTGAAATTAACTTTTAACGAAGAACCGAGTTGTATAATCTAGATTATCAGGAATCAGAGGGGCCCTTTCAGTGAATGGATGGTAGGAGCTTGTATTTCCAGCTGAATGATTGGTTAATGCCTTGTGCATGAGTTGTCATTTAAGAACTAATTCCTCTAAACCCGTGCAAGTCATTTCTACCCTATTCTTCCACTGTCTCTTCCCGGTTAGTGAGAATTTGGCCATCAAGACAAATCTTACATCGTCTCAACGCAAAGCGAGTTTGTTCAAATCGGGGTTTTGGAAATAGAAATTAATTGGATAATTGACAATAAATTCCGCGTCTAAGTATGTAAATGAGCCTAGTTTTGCCTAAGCACTCATTTATTCTAAGGTACTTGAGCATTTGAGGAAGGAACATTTGGCTCGAGATAAAGTCAACTAACTCAAATATTTCTTGGACCCAATTTGGCTCGAACTAGTTAGGGTGCTCTGAGAAGCATTTAACTGTGGTTTTTGTCTTCATTAAAAATTTCACTTCACAAGTGCTCTTAAAAGCAAGAGGCCGAGTCGCTGGTTCGACTGAGGCGTCTTGCGATTGGTATTTCAAATTTAGGGCTTATGAAATTAGGAATTTTCTTTTTGTTAAGTTTTTGTTTTTTTCTGTTTTGTTTTGTCTTTTTTCAGGATTTTCCTTTTAAATTTGCCATGCATTTCGACATGCGTTGTTCCAAATTGCATCACCTCGAAAACATACTTGTGTAAAAATTTGAGAAAAAACGTTATTTAATAAATATCTAACATTAGTCTTGTTGTTTTGTATTGGGTGCTTTGATTTTGAATCGAAGTTTTATCGTTTCACTTGTTCAACAGGAATGCATCTACTTTTATGGTTCCACAGATCTTTTCAGTAAACTCTATAACAATGGGTATATCACGTTTATTGTAACAAAGCGAAGTAGGTTTGTAGATGTTTGGATTTGCGAAAATGGTTACCATTTTTGCTTCGCAGAAAGATATTTTTAAAATTCCACAAGTAACCGAGACTTCCGGAAACCCCGCTCAAGCTTTATTCACATAATGCCTCGTTTTAGGCATTGCAAAAAAGACAAGCTTTGTCTCTTTACTCTTTACTCTGAACTATGATGCCGTGTCAATTATGTTTTAAAAAATATGGGAGATCGCTGCACTGCTATTCCTATTACACAACACATTCCACCCTTTATCCAAGAACAGCGTAATGGGTACGAAGCTTTCACTCACTTAGTTGCAAATATTTGCGCAGCTCGGGTATACGCCCTATTATAGATTCAGTGTATCAGTCAACATTTCAATGGTAGACCTTGCTGATCAACCTTGAAAAACCAACAAAGAATAGAAAGACGCACAAATATGCAAATAAGAGACTTGAGAAACAACCATATTTATTGAAGTGTCATCAAATATGAATTAACGCAGTTTATCCATTGGTTATAGACGTACGGCAGTGTTCAATGGATACTAGATCAACAATTCTTCCCATCACGCTAACAAAATTAGCGTAAGCCGCATCAATCACATTTACAGAGCAAAAATGGTATGCTTGGCTTGTATTACAAATTAATATTCTTACCATTTATGCTTTGCGCCGCAGAAGCGAACAAAAACTAATTGATACCAGGTATTAGGCAATTCTTACGCCAAAGCATCCACCCGTAGCCCACCTTCTATTGCCGACCGTGTATAATCACAGTTCTATTCAAAAATTAAAAATTTATCTTCATTTACAGCCACAATATGGCTGGACACTGTAAACGCATACCAATCATAGTTCAATCAATTCAAGAGCAAAACACCAGCGGCTGAACAGGTTTATACCCTTCATGCTTATTTAATAGCCTCTAAAATTATTTATAATAATAATCAAAATTGACGTCATAAATCACAAAAAACTAAATATTGACCCCAAAAAATCTCATACGTATAATGGTAGGCGCACGACTTTTCTAATACTTAACCGCACTACGCTTATTTACTAAAAAACCGGTATACAATGAATTTAAACCTTCATCAAACCTAAAGGCAACCGTTCGTTGCAAGAATTGCGGTGGAAAAAACATTTAAGACACGCGGGACGCAGATAGGAGGAGATTTTCTCAGTAAGTTTGTTGGTTGTTTTTGGGGGTCATTGGAGGAACACAACATTGGCAAATTCTGGCGGGAAAAAATCGCAGGATTCGAGAAGCAATTCGAAAATAAGAAACCCCGAAGCAGGCT